>BMAU01015853.1:0-133097 GCA_019973935.1 Trichonephila clavipes
TTTGTTACATTGTTCTTACTAGCATGAGTATCAAATTAGTCACCCGATCTTAATACTATCAAGCAATGTTCCTCCGATGGTAGACAAGTAGCTTAGCCAATCCATACGCGATATCGATTGACATTCGTTCACCGAGGACGGGCGCTATCACATAAACAACTGTTCCTCGAAACAGCACATGCGGGTCTGCACGATCCCGACAGGATTGCTCGCCATCAGCCACCTGCAGGCAAATCTGAACCAAGACATCTTCAACGGCGGCCAAATTAATGTTTTGTAACGCAGTGTATCGAAAATAAAGATTTTTTAAAAAAAGCTGTCCATAATGATCACAAAACTGACATAATTTCTGCTTTTTTCCGTCTCAAAACCAATTAAAAGAAAAAACATTCTGTTTTACTTGCCGTATTTCACGAGAGATTTTTTATTACGCTTTTAACATAAAACATTACTGTTAAAAGAAAAACGAAACTCAGACTGAGAAAATTTAAGAAAGATAAATAATTAATCACTGTAATATTATTGAAGTTTGCTGTAGAAAAAGAGTGAAAGTCATGATTCACTTCAGCAGGCCGTATAGTACGTTTGCTAATCATTTGATTGATCTTTATCTTATGGTACGGTTATTATCACGTTGTTCCTCCCCCATCTTTATGCGTTTGCTTCGCTTAGGGAAAGAATAATTGAGCTCTTCGATACTGGGAAAGAATCGATTGCTTAATATTTCGTTGATGGAAAGCGTCTGATTTGCGTCCTTTATTATGTCTTACCTTTGAATCATTTAACCAGTTTTATTGATTTTTCTCAATCATCAAAGAATTGGAATAAATCTCATGTACCACTGGCCCCGATGTGTACAGTACGAACAAACATACACCAATATTAATGCTGTCGAGTACGCGCTGTTCAAACATTTTGAAATTCTCGCTTTTAAATGTTAAAAGTAACACAATTGTCTTCATCGAATTTTTTCATAATTTACCATTTGTTTTAAATGCTGGATTGGAGGTGAGGTTTAGTAATCATGCCTTAAACAAAGTTATTTGCCACCATAAAGAATGTCCATTCATTACTTTGCATATTGAATGTTTATTCTCCCAGTTCAGCTATATCAAAGAATAATGCTTCATTTTCAAAAATGAACTCGCAGTGAAATAGCCAGCAGTTTGATGTATCAAAGAGCCGAAGGTATTAAAAATTTCATTACTGACTAAGAACAGGTAGCCGAGTGGTAGCAATATCGCGGCTTGCTTCCAGAAGCCCGAGCCTAGTAATCATTAAGATTCAATGCGGGGTATGATGCGATAGCCTGCTGAGAGTTTAACGCCTTTCTCGTTGGCGCGGTGTTAGAGAGGGATAGTCAGGTGTCGTCCGACAAATAATTTGACTTACGGTTCAAAATTACGTGGTCCTTCACGTGCCCGGTGCAGCTGAAGAGTGACGCCAATATCCAATCAATCGGTCTTACTAATTAGTTAGATTATTTAGAGAAAAGTTTTTCAGCGAAAGGTTTAGAAATTTAAAAGAGTATTTAGCTGAGATCTATTTCAAATTAAGGTATTCACTGCAGATAGATAAAATGGTAATAGTATTGTTTTGCTATCTTCAACACAATAAAGAACGATTTAATATAAAGCACTTTTCACTGATGCATATGATTATTATATTTTTCAAAGTTATCTTTGAATAGATCTCCTAATCTGACAATCTCACGTAACAAATCAACTCATTCAGAAAATATTTTTACTTGCTAACAAAGCCATTTACATACTTTCACATTAACAGATTTAGTGATTTAAAAACTAAAATTTAAGTATTTTTGAGAGTCTGAAGTTGCTCGTCTGTGTATGAATGTTACGACTTAAAAATGTATGTATGAGCCTTGTTCATCACGCTCAACGGAAATTTAAAAATTTTATCAGTTAGATTCGGTTATAGATCGAGTCGACCAAAACTGACTGGAAGCGTAGAAAGACAGCGAGATTCAACGTGTCACAGATGCGACATTGACCATTATTTCTTCATTTGAATATTTGTACTTTGATAAATGAATGTTGAAAAAAGGAAAATAAATCTTTACTCAAATCCACATTTTGCGATCTTACCAATTTAAAAATTAGAGAAAGAAAATAACATACTTGGGCTTATATTTGCAATTTTCTTAAATATATATTACTTAAAAAGTTACATACACAAATTTAATATATACAGAGTCGTATTGATTGTACAGTCATACTAAGATCGTATCTTTAGTGCATTATTGCAAATATTATTGTTGTATTAGGTAGACAAATAAGTTTGAGAAACACTTTTAATGTATGAGTTTATGACTAATTAATACTAAATTAAGAACAAGTCTAATTACCTGTTGGCTTGTACCCATAGATAAAGTTTGAAAGGAGTTTTAAGATAAGAAATGACTCTTCTATAAATTTAGCTGATATCTATATGTTGATCTTCTGGCTCATCGGCATTTCAGCGGTATGTATGCAACTTAAATATCAGAGAAAGGAAAATAACTTAGCAATTATCTCATTACTTAACTTTTGCTTGTGCAACATACAAAATTTGTTTATGTCATGCATTTGTGTACGGTTTGTTTATTGGTGCGTTATCGCAAAAGTGCATATTACGTATTTCAGTAAATTCGCAGGTTTAGGCACGATAAAATTCGCGATTGAAAAGTGTGGTTTGAGGCCTGGCGCCTCGTCCGGAAGCACCTATCAAACATCACACGCTTCTGCAGACAGTGAGTTTGCGGTAAGAGGAAAACATCTCGACAGGCCTGCCGAAAGATAGATCATTTTCAGCCGAGGTGCTGCGTTTGAATGATTTGCCTTTGTTCAAATGCATCGGGTAAGGCAGGTTGAAATGAGCGGCCAGCCCGTCTGCTCTTCGGTAACAACGCCGCACCCTGGCGGCAATTGTGCCGTGGGTCATCATTCCCGGAATGTTAACAGTTATGGGCGCGGCATTCAAAGTTCACGTCCGCTTATATTATTTTGTTCCCTGAGGTGTTGTGGCTGAATCAATTAAGGGTTTATTTTCCAGTTTTGCTGGGTAAGTGATTACCCTGAACTTCAAAACGTTATACGCCTTTGTGTTTGACAGATGAACTGTTTTCCACGAATCGTATTAGTTGTGAACCTGCTTTGACTGGTACGCGCCGTTTTGCAGAAGATGTTGCCTTTACTCGTTCAAATTCTTAACACATAGAAACCATCTCTAAAAATCCATCTCACGAATCATATTCCTGAGTGATCATGTCATAGAGATTACCTAGTGAAGAAGCAAAATAACCAAAGAAATTTATTGATATTGGTACACGCACTAAATTACATAGAAAATGTTTTCTTGGAAGACGACCATAAGGCAACAAGACCGGAGAGAGAAAAAGTATTTTCATCTTCAGAAAATGATGCGCAGCATTTAAGACAACGATCAAGGATCGTTATGAATGGAAGAAGAGATTTTCAGTGATGAAACACATTTATTTATGTAGGATATTGACATCAGCGTAGCTAGACGAAAGGAAGCTGGAAACTTGTTACCGATCATACTAGGAGCTAGAAACACCTATAAAACCGATTAGGTTTTTTCTCAATAATAAATCCCTGAATTTTAGTTTCTTCATTATGATTGAATGTCAAAAACACATGCGCAAAATTTGCCTTTTCACAGCTTTGCAATAAAGCTCAATAAACACATTTATCGTCGTAAGATCCCCGTAATGGGCAATTACTGTTAGAACAGAGGGAGACAAAAAGAAATTGAGAGCTGAAGCGCTGTGATGGGTGTCCAGTATCCGGTCTTAATTAGAGGATACGATCTCTGTTGATCGTTATTAGCGAAACGTTCGAATGAGGGTGTCAATGAGCTGGCTGAGGCATGCCCATTATAGCGCCGGGTCGAAATCATGAATCGTTACGCGGTGGCGAGCGCCGATGGGACTGAGATCGTGCCGGCCAAACATCGTTCAATATTCGCTTGCTACTGCGATATGGTGCACATTTAGCGCGAACCGGCATAGCGCCTCTGCGCACATACAAAGAATCTCGTTACCGGAATCAGAAGTGAGCGTCTTGTACGACTACCGCTACGATATCACCAAAACCATGATGTTCGAGGTATGATTGCGTTTCGTTTCTCTCCAGATGAGGAGATGAGAATGCTACTAAACTGAATTCGACTATCTGCGGCTTGTCTCATTCATTATCGGTGGGAACCCGGAACCGCTATCATCGTGTGCAAATATCACCACGCAGTTTTTTTGTCACGGTAAAACGCGATCGTCAGGTCTAGCGATCCTGCTACCTGGTACGTCTGCTTCTGGCATGTAAGACAGGCCGAATACCAGGCGTGGCTCGTGACCCCGATAGCTGCTTTCGTAGTTTGAAATGTTCTCAAAGTCGTGAAACGATGCCGCGAGGAATTCCGGCGGTCATTGCGTTCAAATTTCCCAGCCGATTTCTGATTCGGTTAGCATTCAGATGTCAAACTACGTTATTGCTGAGGTAGCACTGGTGATACTATATGGCATCTTTCGCCAGAAATACTGATTTACACTGAAAAACATGCTTTGATAATTATGCCTACCTGTGTATTATTCGTGTACTACTTACCCTGCTGAATATCACCAGTGTATATAGAAAGTCGATGGGTCAGGATTTTCCCCATCATGTACTGATGGAATATTCTTATCTTCTGTTCAGAATTGTGAAAATAATTGCCGATTACTTGAAAATTTCAGATCATATTCCAAATTAATGGCATTGAATCGCTTTGGTCTGGGTGAATCACGTGACAACATAACAAATGTAAAAGTATTATATTATGTGTTTCAATATATCACGGTCGCCAAGAGGGAAGAATATTAAAAGGAAAACATACTCTCAAATTTATATAGAATATCAGTGTATTTATATATAATGATAAAAACTGTTTTATAAAACCACTTTTCTCATTTGTTCCACTACTTGAAGACAGTATAGTATTTCTGGCCTTTTTTTATTAATTACAGTCCATTACCTAAAGGTAGTAATGCCATACAGATACAGTAGGAGGTATAAGTCAACAATTTAGGTACATTGCATCGTGTCAAATCTTACCACAAAAAGACATGAGGCACAGTTTGCGGATCGTGACAACGCGCGTCTAGCGGAGCCAATACATAAATTGATGAAAAAGTGTAAGAACAGTTAAAAAAGAAGAATAAAATAAAACTTTTGAGTCAGCGTGAGGTAAGTAGGCCAGCTCATTTTTTAACACATTATAGATCAGAATACAGTAATTATTTATTTTATTAATAAGTGAATCCTTGTTTTGCACTTCCTTTTTTGAGTATGTTTCTTTCTCGAGAAGAGTTATCAGCCGATGAATACTGTCCAAATTAATCATTCATACCAAACAGTTATAAATAAATAATTATTGAACTAATCAAAACCTGTTTAGATAATTTAGCATTAGTTATTTTTGCAGTTTAATTTATAAGAAATTGAGATGAATTATTAAACTAATTTAGCTTTTACTTTCCGTTACCACTTATTGATGGGTAAATATGCAATTTAATTATTTGGTGAACGTCTATGTACCAAAATGGAAATGAGGAAATTTAAGAACTCATTGTACACAATCGGTACTAAAAATAGAATGAGAAAAAGAAATAAGCCTTAGTCTGGCAGAAGATTTCCTAGTCTTTTATTTAAAATCTAATTACATAATAGAGCTTAGTATATGTAGTTTAGTTATTGTTATACCTTTCAAATATTGAGTTTAAAATAGTTTTATTAATAAAATAATGCATATCACCAGATATTACCAACTAAAGAAGCCTTCTCATTTTGGTCTTCTTGCCTGTTTACATTCTTGAAAGTTTGTCTTACTTTTGGATGTCACCACCATGAGAGTATCTAATTGCCAATGAGAAATGATAAACTGTCTGAAAGGTATTCTGGAATTATTAAACGTTAACAGCCTTATCGTGTTACGATCAAAAAGCTCTTCGAGATTTTATAGTGATTTATACTTGCAATCTTCCTGGATAATATTTGCTAGTTAACACTTTGCTTTATGGTATTTTTGTTTTCTTTCTCGTCTATATCATCCATTAAAATGAAGTATTTCTGCGTTTGAGATCTGTTGATAAAATACTCTCAGCACCGCGTTGTGTCCTTTGTTTTCAGACACACACTCTTATTAGATCTAATAGTTTTATATGTGTGTGCATAATATATTTTGTTACCCTAATGTTGATTTAACCTCTTTTATCATTTTTCTTTCGAAGAATACTTTTTAGTGGTTGAAAGAGGTTTTCGTATGAATTCATTACTCTTCAGAGGCTGAAGGACTGGTTTTTAATCAATTATTTCTCATTTTTGCACTGAAAGAAAAGAACTCGAATTGAATTGTTTCGATATAAATTTTAAAAATTAAATATTTGAAAGACATCGAATCATATTTTCTAAATATTATTTATATTTAAATAATATTACTTAATAGGTGTTTTTTGAAATCAGAAATTAATTTTATCATAAGTGACAGTCTCAGCTGAATTGTCCTAGGTAGCAAACTCATTATATTTAAGTATTTTTACTTAGTTGCGCTGGTATTATGTCAAAGATGCAGCATTAAAGCTCATTGTAATACGTTTTGTTAAAATGTGTGAAAACTAATTGTCTCTCCTTTAATGCTTAATAAAAATCCGCGTAATTAAACTCGAAATATAAATAGAGTTTGAAATGTGAGTTCTGATTAATTTTGTTATCAACCACAGTCAAGAAACAACAGTTATTAATGATGACACTCTGGTTTGCCGGTCAAACAACATTTGACAACAAATTACGTATGGATTTTGTTATCACAGATTTAATGTACATCAGTCCTTCAGCACTACATTTTACCCCACGAATTTTGGTGAATGGGTGGTCTTCTTAAGATGTTTAGTGCTCAAAACGTCTGCCACAGTAAAATCTCAAAATTAATCTTAAATTATTTGCTGCAACCATCTGTTACACGCGAATCTGTGATGTATAGTAAAAAAATACTTAGTGCGCGTTCCAGATGGTGCCGGAATAACCTCATCTGTATTTGTTGAGGTATCGGTGACTCTTGTATTTCGGTTCATTAGTTGAATTTGATAGTCAGCTTACAACAACGGATTTTTGCATGTCAATTTCGTTTTTTTGTGTAACATAGAATGGGTTAATGATAATTGCAAATAACACAACAAGTATTTGCATTTTTGTTAAGATGAAATATTGGGATGCCACGCAAAAGAATGGCCTGAGAGTGACGTCTGCTCATTCATGATCACTTATTTAAAAACCGATACAAGAATAACACGAAGAAATGAGAAGACTTCTTTCATACCAAGAAAGCGATACATTGCATTTTGTTGCAGAATACAGTGGCCTGATGTACATTAAAATATAAGATGATTTATGAAGATCGCGCCAGTGCGATCTTCAAAATAAATAGGTCATGATGACAGTAATAACCAACCATTATATCGGTGATACTTGTTCTTTGTTTAAATTAAATTTCTTTATTACATCTTTAAATAGCAATTAACATACGTATATTTAATATTAAAGCTTAATTTGTTGTGCTTTACATTGGGGCGTACTTCTTACTCTTTATGGACGCAATATTGTTTATTGAGATGGTTATCGTTATTTTGTTATTTTTCAATGTACGAATTTTGCCAGATCTTTCCTGAAACATCATGGTTCCTTTATTTTTGTATAATCATTGATCGTCCACGAATAGTGCTACACGTTACTTCAATAATGTCCACATTTGATAGAGCTGCACAGAAAATTAGCCGCGGCATATGTAAATACATTCTATAAACATAAAGACGCCGAAGACAAAATGTTGCGAAAGATTATACTCAGAAAAATTGAATAATATGATTTAGAGGCACAATACAAAGCTTAAAGCGAAGTTTGTGAATGTAGTTACCACAACGTGGCTTATAATGATATTCGATGATCTGCGTATTTGCCGTGCCGTTTCACTGTCAAACTGGTGTCTGGCGGAACATGCCTATCGTTCTGTCATATCTCAGACATTGATTTGCCGCAGCTGATATAAGACACCATATGTAACCTGTAGCACGTTAGAGCAAAAATAGAATAGCCAGGACGTAATACTGCATCGTAAGCCTTCTAATGATGACCAGTCCGCGGTCAAAAGAAATGACACTCAACCATAACTCCGTTTGAGGTCGGCATGCAGGATCGCGCTTCCCTGATTTCTTCAAACATGTCTTCGTTGATTATATGACATTGTTTGGAAGTAGGATTCGTCACTCAAACACTGGTCAGCATGATTAACCTGATCACGCATCTGGCTCGACAGTGTGTAGCGTTATTGGCACTTAACGCAGAGATCGGTACGATGTAATTTATCAGTCGTCGGTCTGCCGTCTGAGTTTGATAGCAATGGCACAATCAATGTCTGTGGCGACCGGCACTGCCATTATCCATTCTGCCAGTATTTATCGGATTTATCGTTCATATGACGAGCGATTTTCGATTTGCTTAAACCATCTCTTTCAGTCCACGATGATTTCGTCCGTGATACAGTTGCGATGAGGCATTTTCAGTTGTTTGTAAAATAAATCGCAATGCAGTAGTTTTGACCATCAGATACCATTTCTAATAAAGACTCCGGCTGAGAGTGATACGCCGTAGTTCGTTAAATTTCGATCATTTTATCTTCGGTACAATGGTCTAAGAAAATTTCATTACAATCGACGATTCTTTCGTGAGTCATTCTGTTTTGTTATGGTAACGTGTATTTGAGATTATGTCGACACGTCACCCTTACCAGTAAATCATCAGCGAAACATACAAGATGCATCCGCCCAAGCGACGGTACTTTGACGCACAAAATAGTTATCAGATAAATAGAAAAATATAATGAAAGAAAATTTTGAACACTTTCCTGCCGTTACCGCCTTATAATTATGCATACAGAAGCAGGCTAAGGCAGCAAACCGTGCAGCTTTAGCCGGTTCTATCGCGTCCCTCTACCTCTAAACTTGGCCGATTTAGCAGCATTGCCGTAATATCATGGTTATATCGCTATGCATTATGTTGTTGATTCGCATCATTAGCATTTATCAAAATATTAAGTTGCAGTAGTGGCTATGTAGTCGCAAACACAGAATAACTTTACAATATTCGTCGAATTATAAGACAGTTATAACAGACATACAACCAGTCTAGGATGCTTCATTTTTCACGATCTTTTGCATCGGTCATCTTTCTTTAACATACTTAAAGTAGCCAGAATGAATGACACCAAAGAGTAAAGAAATATGCAAATTAAGAACCTTTTAAATAACATGGGTTATAAGATGGTAACAAAGAGATATTATGAACAAATATCCAGGTTCTGTGACTGAAGAAAGTAACGTCAACTACATGCGACAGTACAAATCTAGTGCATCTGCTGATGCTACAACAAGGCAGGATTGACATTTGTCATTAGATCGTATTAGAATTGAAAGGTAAGCGATTTAGTTGTTGATAGTGTCCGTTAAGTCGTTATTACATTGTAGATTCTCTCACATAAATACATAACTCCACTTGTTAAATGTTTCTTGCTGAATTGATGCCCATCAAAGTCATGTTGGCGCATTTGTTTCTTCAGTTTCCTTTGTTAATCCTGTTGACGCAAAGAGATAACACTCTGCACATCACAATAGGGGAAAACTCAACATTGTGCGAGAGAGCTTGCTTGATCACCGATATAGTGCTATTGCTGACACTGCTCTGAAAATTCCATGTGTTCATAAAATTAAGAACATATTTGCTCATGAATCGTAGAGTTTTTGTTGTCTGATTGGCGCAAATATTTAACAACACCCAGAGTTTATGCTCCAGCATTTACTCAACACTCAGAATTGTAATATAAGATAAATTTATTTACATTTAATTTGCTACATTCCGAAAAAGGCCCGCGCGTTATTAGATAAGTAGATTCATTTTCAATATGTATTACGTTCTTGTTCCATGAAAAAGATCATATAGTCAGAGATATTCAATATAGAGGCTCGTGGAGATCTCATTGTATTCAATCAACATGGCGTAACAAAAACCATAGGGTCGTGCTCATCCCAGAGTTTGGGCGTTGAGGCGCTGAGGTGCGTGAATAGCTGCCCTGATCACAGCACTCAGTTCGAGCGAGACTTCCGCGTTTGCGTTTTCAAATATTTATCGACCCATCGTGTGGATGCAGCGCATTGCTCAGCTACAATAAAAACTGACTCCGGCGGGAGACTACCGCTCGATCACTGCCTCATATACATTTAATAAATTTTTTATATAAATTAATATATATATATTATCTTTTATGCGTGTGTTATCAATTAAACCTCCTAAATAGTTGACTACACGAAGTTTTGTGAATTGAAAGGGTTTAGATTCATTGGTTTCGAACTGATATCAGTATTAGTTAAAATAATTAAAATATTCAAATAATAATATTCGCGTACAGTTGTAATAACGCTATCGTTATAGCTGTGCAATAGCAGGCAATTGTTCAACCAAGAAAAAAGATTTAGCTACTTTTTATTAAATAGTTGTACTACTATAAATATGCCTATACATGATTGTTTTGGATGACAATACGATTCTTTAATGATAATTAATAACAATTAATTACCATTTAATGTTGTGATTCTGTCATATGTATAGGCATATTTATATTAATTGCAACTATTTAATAAAAAGTAGCTAAAATATTTTTTTTCTTGGTTGAACTAATTAAGAATTGATTTAGATTTTTTTTATATATTACTTGCTTATAACGATAGCGTTGTTACAACAATGCAGGTGAATGTTGAGTTGTATTATTTGAATGTTTTTAATTAATATATTTTTAACTAATTGCGATATCGGACCGAATTGTGAATCTAAACCCTTTTCGAATTTACTTGAACCCACACAAAAAATTTCATTGAAGTTGGTCCAGCTGTTTAGGAGGAGTTTAGTGACAAACACACGCATAAAAGATATATATATATATATATTAATTTATATAAAAATTTATTAAATGTATATACATTTGGAGGCCCAGTGATCGAGCGGTAGTGTATCCCGCTTCCACACCACAGGTCCAGTTTTTTATTCTCGTGCTGGGCAAGAGCGACTCTGCCTTTCATCCCTACTGCAGTGGGTGGATAAATGAGTACAAAAAGCTTGCTTGAAGACTTAAACACTGGGGGTCTCGCTTCAGACTGAGTACTGTGTCAGGACATTTGTTCACGCACCTCAGCGCATAATGGTCACTTAAATACTGGGATAGGCACAGTAGGTCCTGGCCCTCATGGACTGTTACGCCACTGATTTGATTAGATACAGTAGGATCTCCTTTTTACGAGCCTCTATATATTGAATATCTCTATTTTATATGATCTTTTCCATGGAACTAAGAACGTAATACATATTGAAAATGAATCTATATTTAAAGAATTTATCTAATAACGCGCGAACCTTTTTTTCGGAATGTAGCAAGTGAAGTAAATATAAGTTCGGCTGTAAATAAATTTATCTTATATTACAATTCTGAGTGTTGAAGGTAAATGCAAAGATAAATACAAGTGTTGTTAAATATTTGCGTTCCATTCAGGACTGTAAAAATACGATTCATGAACAAATTATGGTTCTTAATTTTACTTGTTTAACACATAGGTTTTCAAACAGTGGTCAGCGGACCCACGGGAGCCCTCAGCACTTGCATCGGTGGTCAACGAATACCTCTCCTTTAATGTTAAGTTTTCCCTATTGTGATAATACCCCCTAGGGTGATTATCTCTTTGCGTATCAGTGTGAGCTAGATGCATAGGATTAACAAAAGAACTAGAAGGAAACATTATCTTAATATGACTTTATTAAGATATTCAACTTAAACATTTAACAAATTAGGTTATAATAATTTATGTGAGAGAATCTACGATGATAAAACACACCACACACAATATATTTATAATAACGACTTAACCTATCTCGGACCACTATCAATAACTAAATCGCTTACACTCAATTCTAATACAATCACTGATCCTAATATTAAATAATCAATCCTGCCTTGTTGTAGTATCAATAAACGATCACACTAGATTTAGATGAGGTCTTGTGATGCTTCGTGTGCAATAGTATGCACCTTGATTACTGGATCTCTATCACGTATAGTTACTATTATTTGCCACGTTACGTTATCTAAAACTTCTTCAGTCTAGAACCACGGACTGTTTACATTCCTCTAATTGCCATCACATGCCACAAATTGCCATCGCGCTTACTCTAACTTCTGATATTTAAAAGTTTCTTAATTTGCATATTTCTTTTACACTTCACTTCTTGGATTTGGTTGGAAAAGAGTTGTCATTCATTCTGGCCCCAAAAAACCCAAAGAACATGTTAAAGAAAAGACGCGTGAGCCCGTCACAGTATGATACAGATTCTTAAAGGCCTCGTGGAAAAACTGAGAGATGTGGTATCCTAGACTAGATTACTAAATTTCCCCCGATGAAAATATATCTGTTATAACATGCTTATGATGACGAATATTAATAAAGTTATTCTATTGTTTGCGACTACATAGCCACTACTGCAACTTAATATTTTCAAAAAATAGTAGAAATATATGTGCAAAGATCAATAACATAATGCATAGCGATACTAATACATAATCATATAATACGGTAACAATTGCTGCTAAATCACTCAACCAGAGTTTAGAGGTCAGAGAAAAGGGGCGTTTAAAATCCTAGGCTTCCACGATTTTAGGCTAATATGTAAAAGGGGGACGCGATGATTGAAAGCTTAAGAACTGCTGGTTTAACATATTTACCTACCTTAATACTTCTATATACATAAACGTTTGTATTATACAAATATTTAACGGCAAGTGTTGCTTAAAAAATTGTTTAAAATTTTCTTCATTATATTTTTCTATTTATCTATTAACTATTTTGCTAGGCACGCGTCAAGAAGTACCATCCTTAGGCGGATGTTATCTTTTAAATGCATCACCCCATACTCTGTTTAAAAAAATTTAATCAATTTATAATTAAGATTTGACATTAATGTTATATCTAAAATACATTCTATAACAAACAGAATGACTCACCAAGAAGGAGTCGTCCGATTGTAATGAAATTTCGTATGCCAAGACATTTGTACCGAAGATGCAAATGATTAAATTTATCGTACAAAGAATGAACAGATGGAGCTACAGCGTATCAAAACTACACTCTCAGCAGGTCTTTATTAGAAATGATTCACAATCTGATGGTCAAAACTTCTGTTGCATTGCGATTTGGGATACCTTTAAACAACTGAAAAAATGCCTCATCACAGGATTCGAGCTCATTACGAGCAACTGTCACAGTTTGAAAGAAGTCGCATCATTGGACTGAAAGAGATAGTTTAAGCAAATCGAAGAATCGCTCGTCATATGGGTCGAAACGATGCATCCATTAGAAGATACTGGCAAGAATGGATGGATAATGGCAGATTTCACCGTCATGATAGTAGCGGTCACCATAGGGCCCACAGATCAGGAGAACGCATTGATTGTCAGATCAGCTGTCACAGTGCCTGATTCATTGCTATCAAACCTCAGACGTACGAGACAAGAGAGTTCACCATGGACCTTCACCGACGGCTGATAGAGCGAAATTTACGCTCGTACCGATCTCTGCGTTAAGTGCCAATAACTCCTACACACTGTCGAGCCAGATTAAAGTGGTGCTTGGGTCAATCAGGTTGAAATCATGCTGACTGGGGATGCATAGTGTTTAGTGACGAATCCTGCTTCCAAATGTGTCCTTATAATCAACGAAGACGTGTTTGGAGAAATCCAGGGAAGCGTGCCGATCCTGCTTTCACTATCGCATGCCACATAGGCCCTCAAACAGGAGTTATGGTTTGAGGTGTCATTTCTTTTGACCGCCGGACCCCTTTGGTCGTCATTAGAGGCACACGTGCAGCACAGTGATACGTCGACGACATTCTGAGAACTGTTTTGCTGTACTCTAGCGTTATTTTTCAGCAAGATAACACAAGGTTACATATGTCACACATGTTGCTATGAACTGTCTTATAGCTTGTCAAACACTTCCTTTGCCAGTAAGTTGCTAGATATCTCACCAATCGAGCATGTCTGGGATATGATGGGAACGCGACTGCATCTATAAGGGCATGTTATGACCTGGACTGACAATTGAAGCAACTTTGGCAAAAAATACCGCAGATCATCAGGGTAATTTATCATTATAAGCCACGTTGTTGGTAACTTGCATTCTGGCTAGAAGTGAGGCAACACTTTATTGAGCTCTTTACTTTGTAACTATGTGTACCTCTAAAATAAATTATTCAATTTTTCTGAAATTGTAATCATTTTCTACTTACATAATCTTTCTACCCAACATTTTTGTCTTGATCAGACAACTCGTTCTTCGAGCGTCGTTTTTTATGTTATAGAATGTATTTACATATGCCGCAGCGCTTGTTACTGAAACTCTTAATTTTTCTATTATATATAGCATTACCTTCCTATCAAAATAATGGACTGTTATTGAAGTAACAGAAATTAATAGAAGTTCTTATCTGTGCGTAGCACTCATGCATATGTATTCAATGGACGTCAATGATTAAATGATACAAAGTAAAGGAACCATGATGTTTTCAAATTAAGAGAGGGAAAAACAGGAATGTAGCTTCAAAAAGTGAAAAAAAGTATGTTCATGCAAAAATTCGTACATTGAAAAAATAACAAAAGATATATGAAAATGTAAGCCTTCTTTGTTAACCATCTCAATAAACAAAACTCATTACGTCTATAAAGAATTAGAAAGTACACTTAATGCTAAAAGCTTTTTTAATAAATTATTTTTGGGACAAGCTTGACTCCATTAAGTACATACGTATGTTGCGTACGTCGTAATTTAATATTTAAGATGTAATAAGAAATTTTAATTTAAACAAAAGAACAAAAAACATCACCATTATAATGGTTAGTTATTACTTGTCATCATGACCTATTTACATTTTGAGATCCTTTGTTGCAGTCTTCATAAATCATCTTATAATTTTTAATGTACATCAATTTTTCTTATTCTACCCAACAAAATTTTAATAGTATCCTTTCTTGGTCTCCTGAAAAGGGGAACAGTATTTCCTCTTCTCATTTCTTGGTGTTATTTTCTTTTGATTATTCGTCTTGAACAGCGCATTGTAACATCGGCTTTTTTTAAATAAGTAGTCATAATGAACGAGGCATGTACAAGTCACTCTCAGGCCATTCTTGCGTGGCATCTCTCAGATCCATCTCAATTCCCAGCAAAAAAAAACCATCTTAACAAAAATGCAAAATGCTTGTTACGTGTTATTTTACAGCTACAATTATCATTAACCACATTCTATGTTACACACAAAAAAAACAAAAAAATGAAAATTGACGAAAAATTGGAAAGACATTAAAAGTCCCGTTGTTGGACAAGCTGCATTTATCAAATTCAAAAGCCCCAGCAGACCGAAATGCAAAGTGGTCCACCGCATCATTGCCCCTCAACCCTAATGCGACTGAAAAACTACAGATAGAAAAAGAATGGGGACGTTCCGGCGCACCGTCTAGACGCGACACTAAAATTATTTTTACTATACATCTCACAGATTCGCGTGCCTAACAGATGGTTACTCTAACTAAATAATTTAAGATTAATTTTTGAGATTTTACTGTGACCTCAATGAACTTGATTTTAGAACTTCATATGAGGAATTAAACATCTTAAGAGGCCCTACATTCACCAAATTCGTGGGATCAAAATGTAGTGCTACAGTAGGTTAACCGTGTAGAGGGACTGATGTACATTAAATCTGTGATAACTAAAAAATCCATGCGTTGAATAGGTGGGGATGTTAGCAGAGAGGTTTCAACTCACTTGTTGTCATCATTTGACATTGGCTTAAAATTAAGAGTGTCATCATTAGTAACTGTTGTGTTTCTTGACTGTGAGACATTAATAAAAATTAATCAATGAAACTACATTTACCAAACTCTATTTATATTTCAATTTAATTACCTTAGTTTTTATTAAGACAGTAAGGAGGAGCAATTAGGTTTCATTTTCACACATTTTAACTAAAACGTAATTACAATGAAACTTTAATGCTGCACTTTCTTTGACATAATACCAACGCAACTAAAGTAAAATGCTAAATATAATGAAGTTTCTTACCCTAGGACAATTCAACTGAACTGGATCACTTATGATAAAAAAAATTAATTTCTGATTTCTCAATGAAAAACACCTGTAAAATTAATATTATTTAATGTAATATTTCAACATTTTAAGAAGAAAATATGATTCGATGTCTTTCAAATATTTAATTTTTTTTAAAAATTTATATCAAAACAATTCAAATGAGGCTGTTCAGTTCTTTTCTTTCAATTCTAAAAATGAAGAAAATAGTGATTCAAGTAAAGCCAATTAAAATTAATTCAACCTCTAAGAAATTAATGTAAATTCATACGAAAAGAATGCTTACATAACCACTAAAAAGTAATGTTTTACTTCTTTCTTCCTGAAAGGAAAAATGATTCTTTAAATAAAAAAAGAGGTTAAATCAACATTAGAGTTTAACTTAAAATATATTATGCACACACACACACAGGTATATAGGGATAAGTATAAAACTATTAGATTAATAGAGTGTGTGTCTGAAAACAAAGGACACAACGCAGTTAACAAGAAAAAAAAATTATTTTATCAACAGATCTCAAGCACAGAAATTACTTCATTTTATTTAATGGATGTGTATTAAAAGACGAAGAAACATAAAAATACCATAAAACTAAAGTGTTAACTAGCAAAATGTTATCGGAAGATTGTAAATTAGGATCATCACTATAAAATATCAAAGAAACTTTTGATCGTAACACGATTAAGACATTTAACGATTTTAATAATTCCCAGAATGCCTTTCAGACGCAGTCAATGCGAGACATCGTTTCTCCCTCGACGCCGTTCGCCAATTAACGGCAATTAGATTTTCTCTCAGAACATTCAATAACCTATAATTGGTGACATCAAAGTAAGAATAAACTTTGGTCAAAATTAGGTAATAAGAACAGAGCAAAGAGGCCAAAATGAGAAAGATAACTTTTGCTCTTTTAGGTAGTATGTTCTTTTCCCAATATCTATCACAATTGTTACCATGATGAGTCATTATTTGGTAATAAAACTATTTTTAAACTCAATATTTGAGAAAAGGTACTTATAACAATACTAAACTACATATACTAGAATTAAGCTCTATTATATTAATTAGATTTTAAATAAAAATTCGGAAATCTTCACTATATGTTCTGGAAAAATACCCTCAAATATATATTTCTTTTTTCTCATTCTATTTTTTTTAAATACCGATTATTGTATACAAAAAATGTGAACAAAATTTTGTAAATTCTTAAATTCCTCATTTCATTTTAAGTACATAAACGTTCACAAAATGAAATTAAAATTGTATTTTACACCCATCAATAAAGTGAAGACTTTTAACGGAAAATTAAAAAGAAGCTAAATTAATTTAATAATTCATCTCAATTTCTTATGATTATAAATTAACTACAAAAATAACTAATACCTTAAATTATCTAAACAGGTTTTTAGTTAGTTCAATAATTAATTTATTTATAACTAATTTAATTTATGAATGATTAATTTGAGTTTTTTGTGATATTCATCAGCTGATAACTCTTCTCGAAAAAAGCTTATACTCAAAAAGTCACAAAACAAAGGATTCCTTATTAATAAAAAATAAATAATTGCAATGAATGATTCTGATTACATAAATATTGTTAAAAAATGAAGCTATTTTAAACATATTTTCACACACTCACACAAACCTGACTCAAAAGTTTTTATTTTTATTCTCTTTTTATTTGTTCTTACGCTTTTTCATCGAATTTATGCTTGTGAATCTTATGTTTAACCCTCCGCTAGACGCGCGTTAAGAATCCCGATCCATAGGCACAGTTAGCATCACCTCATGAGGATTTAATACTTTTATTGGTAAGATTTGACACATTAAAGTGCAATGATGTACCTAAATTGTTGACTTAGTTGCAGTGCTTCTCACAGAAACTCTTAATTTTTGTATTATCTATATAGCATTACCTACCTTTCAAAATAATGGACTGTAATTGAAGTAAAAAAAGGTAGAAGTACTATACTGTCTTCAAATTAATTGGAACAAATGAGAAAAAAGTGGATTTTTTTATAAAACCTTAGTTTTTTTATCATTATATACCTTAAATACACTGATAAATCCATATACTAGAATGAAGTATGTTTTCCTTTAGCAGAAATGACCTTTTCAACCCCTCTTGGCATTGACTCCACAAGAGTAGCTCACATGTTCTTATTTTTATCATCTTGGAAACACACTAGTATAGCCCTTTTTAACATTTGTTATGTTGTCACGTGATTCTACTTAGCAAAACGATTCTTGAGAAAATGCCATTAGTTTGGAATATGATTTAAGTCTAGGGAATTTTCAAGCCAATCGAGCAATTTTATTTTATTTTCCGCAGAAAAGTATGGACCAATTCTGAACTGTGACAAGAGGCCAAGAATATTCCATCAAATGTTTACATGATGGGAAAAATCCTATTACATAATATTTCTATATACACTGGTGTGCAAAAATTAAGGACGAATTCGAAAAATTACCATATCAGCTGAACGAAGTGGCAGAGCGGACAGAAAGACCAATCAGGAGATTAAGTAAGGTGATGTACGGTAGCACATATGCAGATATGCAGGTAGACGTAATGCGGGAGTGTCTGAGTAGTATAAAGCATGTTTTCGGTGTAAGATCAGTATTTCTGGCAAAGAGATTGCACGCCGTATAGCAGTTAAAATCACACCGAATTGCTGCCTCAGCGAGAAATGGCGAATAATCAATCTGTTAGACGACATCTGGATGCTTTAACCCGAGGTCGAATCATTGGGAAGTTGGAGGAAGGCCGCAGTGTGACAAGTGTGGCTGCAGAGTTCGGAATTCCTCACAGCATCGTTTCACGACTTTGGAGACAATTTCAAACTACAGAAACAGCTATCCGGGGGTCAGAAGTGGTCGTCCACGAGGAACCACACCCGCAGATGACCGGTACATTGTCTTACATGCCAGAAGAAACAGGCGGCAGACAGCGGGAGAAATCGCTAGACACACGACACAGGCGACTGGACGACCGATATCGCGTTTTACCGTGGCCAGAAGACTGCACGGTGGTGGTCTGTTTGCACGATGCCCTGTACGGTGTGTACTTTTAACGAATGCCCATCGGAGAAGGCGTTTTCTGTGGTGCCGGGGACACCGGAATTGGAGAGACAATGAATGGGGACAAGTACTCTTTACAGATGAGGTCAGATTCAGTTTGAGTAGCGATTCTCATCGCATACTCATCTGGAGAGAGCAGAGAAGCCGCAATCATACCTCGAACATCACTGAAAAGGACAGGAATGGAGGTTGCGGTGTTCTCGTTTGGGGAGGCATCATGCTTGGTAGTCGTACAGACCTTCACATCTTCGATGCAGGTTCAGTCAACGGGACCCGTTATTGTAACGAGATTCTTCTTCCATATGTGCGTCTTTTTAGAGGCGCTATGGGTCTGCAGTTCCTTTTCATGGACGACAATGCACCATATCATCGCACAGTAGCTGCCGAAAAGCTCTTAGAGAGTGAGGATATTGAACGTATGGTTTGGCCGGCACGATCTCCGGATCTGAATCCCATCGAGCATGTATGGGATTTTCTAGGCAGACGCTTGGCAGCTCGTACCTTACCACCAGTAACGATTCGCGAGTTTCGATTGGCGCTGCAAGATGAATGGGCAGCAATGCCTCAACAACTCATTGACACCCTCATTCTCAGCATGGGCAGATGCTGTGAAACCTGCCTAGCAGTCAACGGAGATCATATCCTCTAATTAAGACCGGATGTTTCTTGCTGGACACCCATCACAGGGATGTTTCGGCCTTCAGTCGCATTGCGCTCCATGCTACTTTTTCAATCAAGCTTCTTTTTATCCCTCTGATTTCTCTTTTAGTAAGTGTTGCTTACATTACACATGTCCTTACGTATTGGGGATCTTACGGTATTAAATGTGTTTATTTGGAAAGCTTTTGTACAAAGCTATATTGAAAAAACCGTCTCGTACTTAATTTTTGCACACCAGTGTTTTTGACAGAATTATTCATGTATGAAGAACTAAAATTCCAGGGACATTTGTTGTGAAAAAAACCTAAACATCAGTTTATAAGGGTGTTTCACAAGCTCCTGAATATGATCCGGTAACAAAGTTTCAACTTCACTTCGTCTAACTACACTTGATGTGTATCCCTACATAAATAAATGTTTCATCACTGAAAATCCTCTTCTTCCATTCCTTAACAGTCCTTGATCGTTATTCTTTGACCCATGCTTAAATGCCTTTTTATCATTTTCTGAATAAGAAATACTTTTCTCTCTCAGTCTTGTTGCCTTATGGTCGTCTTCCAAAAACATTTTCTATGTAGTTTAGGTACTCATTTAACACCAATATCCAATAAATTTCTTCACAGGTCTATGTTTGTCTTTCTTGGATTTATTTTGCTACTTCTTACTAAAATTGTGTCAATTCTTGGAGTTTTTTTCCACTTTCACCCACATTTTTCTTTTCTTCTTGGAGACGATGATCCTAAGACACTTAATTCGATTAAACTACCATAATTATATTTCTCATAGTCATAGAATTGTGTTCATTGAGTGCGTTTTATTTTCGAATGGTTTCTATGAGTAATATTCACATTTGAACAAGTAAAAGTAACACGTCTTATACAAAACACAACATTGAAATTACCAGTCAAAGCAATGAAAGGTTCACAACTAAGCTCCTGATTCATTAAAATGAATAAATTAGAGTTAAAGTTCATCTATCACATAACCTAAAGGCAAATATAACAGGTTTGAAGTGGTTCAGGACATTACTATTAATCACTTACCAACTAAAACAAGGAAAAAATTCTTGTACCAATTGATTTGTACAGCACCTGTAGCACCTGGCCATTCAAAGGTCATTAGGGACAAAATAATATAAAGCGGATGTATCCAGCTGGAAGTATCCGAGGAACTTGGAATCGCCCATAGTGTCATCTCCAGGCTTTGACAACGATTCCAAGATGATGGTAATGTGAGTAGATGTTACAGCACAGATTGCCGCCAAGTTACAGCGTCAAATAAGGACCAGTATTTGGCTGTTACTGCCGAAAGAAACAGACGGAACACAGCATCAGACCTGTCTCGTCAACTCTCTTCAGCTACCGGTGCGACAGTTTCAAGGCAAATCGTGTACAGGCGCATAGGGTACATTGGTCTATATGCTCGTAGGCCTGTCAGATGTTTTCCTCTTACCGCAACTCACTGTCGCCTGCGATTCACCTGGAGTAGAGAGCATGCATTGTAGACACCACAACAGTGGTCTTGTGTGATGTTTTCCGACGATTCCAGGTTAAGCTTCCGGACTTTAATATTGAGAGCGCCAGGTACCCGTTACCACAGTGCTTCTCAAACTTTCAATACTGGCGCCCCCCTTTTCAATCACAATTTTTATCGTGCCCCCCTTATACATAATAATTTACTGAATGCAATAATAATGCACTTTTACGATAACGCACCAATATTTATTATAAACCGTACAAATTCATGACATAAGTATTAAATTTTGTATATGTTACTTTTAAGCAAAAAAAAGTTAAGTAATAGGATAATTACTAAGTTATTTTTCCTTTCTCTGATATTTAAATTGGAACATATTACAAAATGCGGTGGTTGCTTAGAAGACAAAATATCATCATATAGATATCAGCTAAACATAGAAAATGAACTCAGAGGGTCAATTTCTTATCTTAAAACTCCTTTCAAAAACTTTGCTCTGTAAGACAAGCCAATGGAAGTAGCTAATAATTATTAAACTTGTTCTTAATTTAGTATTAATTAATTAGTCATAAAATACTCTGTGCACCACTCATACATTAAAAGCAGTGTTTCTCAAACTTTCAATACTGGCGACCCAATTTTCAATCATAATTTTTGTCTCGCCCCCCTGTACAACAATAATGTATTTACTGCAATAAAAATGCACTATGAGATAGAGACGCTAAAGTTACAATACGATCTTAATTATAAACTGTACAAATTAATACGATACGTATATTAAATTTTGTGTATATGTAACTTTTAAGTAATATATATTTTAAGAAAATTACTTAAAATATATATTACTTAGAATTATGTTATTTTTCTTTCTCTAATTTTTAAATTGGAACAGATCGCAAAATGATGGATTTAATTAAAGATTTATTTCCTTTTTTCAGCATTCATTTATCAAAGTACAAATGTCATTAGAAAAATAGTATAGTCAATGTCGCTCTCTATCATATTCATCACATCTGGCATTATCGGGTACGTTTGCGTGAGTCTGGGCACCCTATCGGAGGAAAATGCTTTTCCTCGTACACTCCCAGTCAGTTTTGGTCGACTCGATACTACTATAGCTACCGAATCTAGCTTGAATGTACATTTTTTTTAAATTTCCACGTTAATTGTAATTCACGGTAATTAAGTATTTACGGCAGTAGATGAAAACAATATCATACATACATTTTTAAGTCGTAAGCAAACATTCGACCATAATAAAGAATCAACAAGTACACAGACGAACGAGCATGGTTCCGAAAATTAAATCAAGGCGATCTTCTCAAAAATACTTAAATTTTGGATTTTCTGCTACTGAAGTAAATGATGGAAAAAAAGCCCCAGCTCGATATGTGTCAAAACTTACAAATCTGTTGAACAACATGTGAAAGTTGTTTTTAAAACATGTAAAATCATTTAGCTATGTTGGCAAAGAATTTTAAAAAGTATTTTCTGGATGAGGACAGGTTTGTTGCAAGTTACGAGTGGATTAGGGATCTATTTCAAGATACTCCAGAAGGGCTCTCAACTTCCGAAGAAGAAATCTTCATAGATTTCACATCCAGTGAAAAATTAAAAGGCAATTTTGTAATAAATCGCTCTTTGAATTTGTGGTAGAGGTGGATGAGGAATTATCTGTACTTAAAACAAAAGCACTTCGTATACTATTACCATTTTCAACATCCTACTTTTTCAAACCGGATTTTCTGCAGTGGATGCCTTGAAGACAAAATATAGATCTCAGCTAAATATAGAAAAATAACTCTTTAAGTGTCAATTTCTGATATTAAACCTTCCTTTGAAAAACTTTCCTCTACAAGACAAGCCCGTGGAAGTCCCTAATAATTATTAAACTTGTTCTTAATTTAGTAATAAGATTGATTGATTGAATATTAACGTCGCACTGTTCAGCTGCACGAGGGCTTTTGACGAAGGACCACGTAATTTTGAACCATGGTCAAGTGACGTGGATGACACCTGAGCTGGCATCCCTCTCTCCTAACTACCACACCACACCAACGGGAAAACGTTTAAACTCTCAACAGATTTAACGTGCATCGCTGCCCTACACGGTGGGTCTTTAGTGGTACTAGGCTCGAACTCGTTACAAGGCAAGCCACGATCCGATACCTATACCACTCAGCTACCGCGGCCAAATTCAGTAACAAGAAATTTTTTATAAAATACCTTCTTCAGTACTGATACATCAAACGTATACTGGCTGAAACACCGACTCTTCCCACGATTTCATTTTTTGAAAAAATAAAACATTATTTTTGATATAATAGCTGAACTGTAAGGAGAGTAAAACTGTGTGCACGACATTGTATACAAAAATGTAAAATGATTTTTTTTTTAGATAAATGCTATAATTGTAAATAACTGTTTAAAAGAACTGTAATTTTAAACCTCACACAATTAGCATTTAGAATTAATGTTAAATTATGAAAAAGAATATAAAATTCCGATTAAGAATAATTGTGTTACTTTTTAACATTTAAAGCGAGAAGACTTCAAAATGTTTTAACCCGGGAGCAGGCGCGTACTCGATACTAACATTAATGGTAGTGCGGGGGGACTCAGTCACCCCAATTATTTGTTTAGAATTATTTTTACTGTACACGATACAAATCGGAATTCTAGTGAATATTTTAATTTATAGAAAGCATACTTACCTTCTTTCAAGGACTATTCAATTCTTTGATGATTTGAGAAAAAATCCAATAAAACTGAAGTAAAATGATTCAAAAGTACAAGACCATAATACAGGACGCAAATCAGACACTTTTCAATTATCCAACAGAAATGTTAAACCAATCAATTCTTTTCCAAATATCGAAAAACTCAATTATTTACAATTTCCCTAAGCGAAAAGCAAACACATAAAAGATGGGAGGGAACTAATATTGATAATAACCATACCATAAGATTAAAGGTCAATCAAATGATTAGCAAACGTACTATGCAGCCTGGCTGAAAAGTGAATCATGACTTCCTTTTCTTTTTCTACAACTAAAGTACAGTACTTCAATAATAATTACAGTGGTGAATTGTTTATCTTCTTAGAATTTTTCTCAGGGTCTGGGTTTCGTTTTTTCTTTTAACGAGTAATATTTTATGTTAAAACGTAATAAAAAATCTCTCATTGAGGAAATACAGCAAATAAAACAAAATGTTTTTTTTTCTTTAATTTGGTTTTGGGATCAAAGATAGCTATTTGATGACGGAAAAAAGCCAGATAATAAACATAAATTATGTCAGTTTTGCTGTGTGTGTGTGTGTATTTTTTTTATTATGGACGAAAGCATTTTGTTTTACTTCTCTTTCCGGTTATTTTTTTTAAAAAAAATCTTTAAATTTTCGATACGCCTGCGCCCCACACTTTGAGAAACACTGCGTTACCATCAAGAGAACACCATTGAACGACACCGTTACGGTGGTGCAGGATGGTTCGTTTGGGGAGGAATTATTCTTGGTTCCAGAATTTACCTGCAGGTTAAGAGTGTAACGATGACAGGCCAGATCTATCGGGATATCATTCTGGAACCACATGTGCCTTTGTTTCGGGGCGCCATGGGTGCTGAATTTCTGTTTATGGATGACAACGCCCGTCCTCACCGTGCAAACATTGTAGACGAATGTCTTCAATCGGAGAATATCACCCGTATGGATTGGCTAAGCATACTCACCGGACCCCCTCCCACCTGTCTACCGGAACTTCGGAGGGCATTGCTTGATGAGTGGTGTAATATTCCCCAAGATCAGATTGATAATTTGATACTCAGCATGCCTAGTTGTTGTAAGGTCTGTATTGTATCGTTCGGGAGACATACTTCATATTAATCATCATTCTAACCATGTTATACTGTTTTTTGTAAATAGGTTCTTTTTTGAAATTTGCTCCAGGGAGTGAAAATCGCAATTTTTATTATATATGTCAAACATATAGCATCTTTTTTGCTCTTTACCTTTTGTTTAATAAATAGACTTTACAAATAAGTTAAATTTGCTTTGCTGCAGTCTCTTTCTTTGCCTGAAATTCATTATTCTCAATTAATGGACATGAGTGTATAACTTAGGCTTTCAATGAAGAATTTGATTCAATTTTTTCCTCCAACTTTTATATCTTTTTTGAAAACAAAATTTCAATTTCCTACATCACGTACATTTTTTTTCTCCAATCTATGGAACATTACACTTTTGCAGTGTATGTACCTGTTAGACATACAGCGTCTAAAATAAATTCTGAAATATTTTGTAATGTTTTAAACATTTAATGCATTATTTTGAATACCACTTGTCGTCAATAACCTGTGTATGCTGAAGCTCCAAGCATAACCTGTTCAAACAACAACTTTATTTTTACCTCTTCTCAAAAGTCAAATTCTGAAGATAAACCAGATTGAAAGGTTATATCTGGAAATAAGAACCTAATTTCATTCTCAACTCATGAAGTAATTTGTAAAGTGAATACATTCACTTAAAGTATTAGACTACCCTAAAATTATGATATTTTTTTAAAAAAAATTGATAAATTATTTTACGATATTTTTATAGGCCTTCAAATTAGCTTTATAAAAGTACCAAGTTTTTTTTTTTACTTTCCGTTTACTAGAACAAAAACTACATGTGTTTTAGTAAAAACAGATGTCATAACTTAACATATAAGATGTCAAACTTTAACAATTTCAAGGGCAGTGGCTAACAGGTCTAGCCATATAACAAAATTTTTTTTTCAAGGGGGTAGTGTATTTTTAGTCTATGCATATGCGTTACTTTAAGCTAAAACGCGTGAAAGTCAATACAGATGGCAACACGATACCTTTTTTTGCATTTCATGTCCTCTGATGGGTAGTTAGAGACAGTTTTTTCTCGGTGTAAATCTACAATTTGTATTTTGATTACTATAAATAAAATTTCGGATCTGTGAAAAAAATTCGACGTCTTAAGAACTTTTCTCTCAACGGGATGAATTACGCAAATGCACAATTAAAAGAAAAGATTTTATTTAGGTTTTTGGAAAGTTTTTTTTTATATCTGGATAGAGGCTCTATCCAATGTCCACATAGAACAGAGAAATTACCTAGATATTTTCGCTTTTCCTCCACTCGAGAGAGAGCACTTAGAGTCATGCGAGAATGTCGGGGATCAGAAATATAAACAAGCTTTTTTTACAATAAGTGGTACAAGATTTTTGGGGTCGAAAAGCTTTCATTACAGCTTTTCTGCTAGCAGAATACGTTTGCATATTATAAAGTTCCACAGTAAATAGTTCATCATGGTTGTAAAATAACTAATTTAAATCCTTTAAAATATTACTTTATTTATAAATTTTTATACTAAAATTAAATAAAATATAAAATGTGGATATATACCAATTACAATATAGATTCTAAGTATTCTATGTAAGTTCTAAAAAAGTATTCCATGTTATACAATTATTCTGTTATTATTTCATTACACTTCTGCTTTGCATTTAATTTTTATTAAAATAGTTTCATAAAAAGTTTATTGTAATATGATTCATTATTTATATCCTCAAAAGTAAGTTAAGTGTCATAAAAAGTGCAGAGGATATAAAGTCTAGCCACCACCCAGGAATAAAACCCCTTATGAGATATTTTTGTGACTAAATAATGTTTATAGAGTATGAGAACATTATATTTATCACGTACTTTATCACATAAAAGTGTATTTTAGCATTGTGCCCGCGAAAGGGTTAAAATGATTTTTACTCCAAATGTATTTTTTTCAAAAAGTTCAAACGGGGGGAGAGATTGCTTTAAAAGTTTTTAAATAATTTGCTGAGATTTTGTGTGTATGTTCTGTATAACAGTAGAAGCGTTATAACCTTCAGATTTATCAATCACTGCTTTATTAGAAAGTTTACTGTTCTTTATGTGAATATAATCACTGTTTTTTAAGCAATTTTATATAATAACTAAGATAAAGTGCTCTAATTTTAGTAAAAATTAAAATATCTCTTATCCTGAAGGTCATTTCAAAACGGTATAGCAAAGTAATGCATCTAAATTGATAAATTGAGAATTTGCTCATTTACTATTTGTACAGAGCCTTTATGTAATTTTACGGCAATTTTTATCCATTTTTTCCCCCTTTTTAGTACTAATAATTAATTTTTTTCTTTTTGATTTTAGCCGGGTTTTTAAATGTACTAAATAAATCTAAAAATCTCCATATTTCTTCTTTTTTTAAAAAAAATTTGTTGCAAGTAGTCGGATAACTTAAGTGACCTCGTGAAATCCCCCCATTTTTTTTTTCTTGTGGTTTGAAAGTACACTTCGAAAAATTGCCTCATTGTCAATTTATTACCAGTTTAGACTACTTTTATTTTAACTGTAAACAAAATGTAGCACGTTTTGTCAAATAGATACATTATGCCCTCTTAAGTTTGCGAAAAGAAGACGAAAGTGTCAGCTCTTCACAACGTAAGCACCATAACTGCGTAGCAAAATTTATCTTGAGATACAATGAAGATTTGCAATATTTTATAGTTTCTGTGCCAATAATATTGAGTGTGAAAAATAAACTTAGGAAGAACTATTAAATTCCGTACCTGATGTGATAACAGCTATAACTCTAAACATCAAATGTTCCTTAATCTCTCATTCATTCGACATCATACGGTTCTCGATAGTCTGTTCCTAAGACCCCTCGTGACTTGGACATCATTCATTAAAAAATAAACAAAGAAACCTGTATGATGTAAAAGTAGGAATCACAGTGCTTTCGAACAAAGCACTTGATCTTTTCCGTCAAAAGGAATTAAACGACTTAGTGAAAGATGTTAGACACCCGGAAGAACATGGAAATAAAGTTAAAAATAAACTGTCAGCCGATTTATTTTATCGTTTTAACTACCGGGATTACTGGAGTTTGTTAAAAGGTTGGACGTTATATAGGAAAACTGACCTCATTTTTGGTTTCAGCAAATCAAAAAAACATAATGATTAGATGATTTCAAATCAAATTCCAATTTTTTTACTGATTGTGTAATCATTTTCAGCTGTTACATTATATTTTTTCTCATCCAAAATAATATATATATATATATATATATATATATATATATATATTCCTCTTAGTGCAAAGAAATTTAGTTACATATATAATAAGTAAAATCATCAGTCCTAATTTCCCTTTCCCCATAGTCTATGATCTAGTCTTAACAGGACTTTAAATATACTCAATAATAAATCCATATTAGAAAAATAAATATTTTTATTGCACTAAAATGACATTTTCTTTAAATAATATACTTCAATAAGTTGTCTTTTCATCCCAACAGGGTATTTAACTAAAACGTATGGTTTTGTTTCAAGTTTGGTTTCTTTTATTTACACTGTTATATTTTTCCTCAATGTAAAGAAAAATGTAATATTAGTAGCTCAATCCTTGTTTACGTTACTTTTTGATATGATTAGTAGTTTTTTTTGCATAATTTAAACATATCTAATATGATTTCTTTCTTCGATTTATGTATCATACACATATAGGTAGATTTGACACAAAGCTTTTCCAGAGAATCTCGATCTTCTAAATGACTTAAATTGTATGAATATATTTTAGTTTTATACTATCTCTATTATGTGAATGATTTTAATTACTACATATAATTTTTAAAAAAATGAGTTTTTTAAAATTTAAAATGCGTAATACCACAGTGTCTGAAAATAAAGTATGTGGGCAGAATTTAACATATCAGTGAAACAACTGTTCAGTTCGGTACAGACCAATCAAGCTCTGATTATCACACTTGACATGTATCAAAAACGTATAAATCATGCTAGTGGTATAAACTGCATTGTATACTTCCGAAATTCACTTTGACAAAGTAAGGCCCAGTTGCTGCATCAGTGTATGTTTTGAACAATCTTGTAGGCGACATATGGATAACCGTACTGAAAATGTAATCTTTGGGAAGATTGAACTTCAAAATGTAAATAGTATGGTCGATGAATTTGGATTGCTCACAGCACCATTTTACGAGAACAAAGTGTTTCTCGTGGGTACATTACTGGTCTTCCATGAGTATTCGCTATGACCGTCAACATGTTTATTGTCATGCATGCAAGAAAGTACAGTTGACAGGCAGCAGAAGAAAGCAATCATCAGAGTACTGAAGGATAGATATCGTCTTTTAAACATGGCCAAGAAATTGCACATTTGTGGTGCATGGCATTCAATATATATGGGATTAATTCATACTCGACAGAGATGTCGTTTTTCTGGAAAAATAAGAATAGAACACATCGGTGTTGGGGTTGAGTACTCTTTACAAACAAGAGCAAATTTAATCCTGTTACCAAATCTCAATGCACACAATTTAAGAGAACAAAGAACATCTCTGTCGAGATGTTCTTTGTTCTCTTAAATTGTGTGCATTGAGTGATACGTCTCACATTATTGCAAGGGATTGTTTATAAATGCAGGGAAACTCTCATTTGGTGAAAAATACAGCTACTCGTAGTTATCATCACATATTCTAAGGTTGTATACCACTAATGCCCCCTATTGTGTTAAGTTTTAACATCCTTAAATACGTGGTTTTCTTGGTGCTATGGATACACTAAATGTGGTTATACACTAAATGAGCTATATGAAGTCATGATCAATAAAACTACAATTCGCTCTAATCGAACTATTGTGATAAACTTCACAACCTTTCACCACCCCTCAAAATATTTGTCGCTAGAAAAAGGATGGTCAGCATCATGCCAGAACAGTTTCTTTCACAATTTTGTTCCCGTCACAAATATGCTATACAAATTCTGCATATCAGTAAGAAAGATTCCACTCCCTAATGAAGGCTGGTTATTTATTGCCAGAATTTTGTCGTAAAATTTACCCAATCTCTATCTAAACATGCTCGAAGGCAATTTTTTGAAAAAAAGCTACCTTTTATTTTTGGATATAGCTTTACTTTATGTTTGACATCTTATGGTACTTTTCATGTCAATTTAAAATGCCTTAACTCTACGTTACAATCGAAGAACCGTCTTGTCCCTATAATTTCTATACACTATATTTCACCTTATATATTTCTATATAAGGTGAAATAAACAAAATGCTTATACTTTTTATAAACGATAACAGTTCATAACAGAACCGATAAATTAAACTAAGGAAGACTTGAATAAGTAATGATAAAAATGGTTTTTTAAGACAACTTTTGTTAAGTTTACTTTACAACTAAAAGTTTGCAATAAAAACAAATAAGTTGAATTCTTATCTCTACAGAAATAATTTCCTTCCCTAAGAATTCTTATTTCTCTTAAGACAAAAAAAAGAAGGAAAAGTATACTAGAATATATCTTTTATTAAATATTTAACTAAGCTTTTCGAAAACCAGAAAGATAATAAGAGTACAGCCTCGAATATAAAATATTTCCTTTCATATCTTATAATTAGAAATACATGCATTTTCATACTCCTTATTTCACGATTGGGTAGGGCTCATTAAAAATACAGAACATACCGGTTTCAATATTTAATAATGAATAATGTGGATGTCTGAAAATTTTTGAATATATAAATATAAACAAGGTTTTTTCGGTTGTAATTTCAATAGAGTCTGAAACAAAATGTTATTTTTTAAATACGTAAAAATACAGAGCTTCCACCAATGCAGTGTTTGTTTTTTTTATTTAGGTAGAATAAGTCTCTTACTATTAGTTCGAATGACAAGTTTCTGAGACCAAGTAAGATTTCATTCTTGTTTGCTTTACTTTTATGTTGTCTAAATGATTATGTGTATTTATTTTTTTTAATTTTAAAGCAAATATAATGAATTGAATTATGTTGGGTATCTTTGAAAGTTTTAATGGTTCATATTGAATTAATTTAAGACATTATTTGACATGCATCAATTTCAGGCTTTTTAAACATTGCTCTAAATTTCTTAAGAACATAAATCATTTGATCTGAATTATTTACAATCGTTTTAATCATAAAAATTTCTGGTTTTACAAACATGATCTATCGCTTCTCAGTAAAAAAAAAATATGATGATCATGTTATCATACACATTCATTTTGAAAAGTTCCATGTACAATCTTCAATATTTGCCATAAAAATTTGAACACCAAGAAATAATTGCGGGGTCGTGACTAAACTTGGCAGAAAGGTACATGAAGGTTAGATACTTATTATATTACCAACACCAGTTACAGAGCTAATTGTATAAAATCCGCATTTAATTTAACCAATGAAATCCTAGATTATCTTACATTTGTAAAAAAAAAGTAACGCCTTCTATATAACACTAATTATATATTTTATTGCTCAGATTCAAAAGTAATCTCTGATTGGATGAAAGTCTCAGTAAAATTAACCAATGTAACAATAGTTAACCCTTTCCTTTTAAAGTACCGCCTTATTTCAATAACTTAATAATTTTGTTGCTGTAATTGCTTAGGAAATCGTTGGTGGGAGGCAGATCATAATTATTTTATTCACTATCTTGTGTTGACTTTTATTTTAAAGTACCGCCTTCTCTAATTAATCAAATTTTATTGATCAGATTCTGATGACACACCTGATTGAATGTAAATCATAACTAATTTAACCAATGAAGTACCGACTTCTTTACAGCATGAATTAAATTTTATTGGTCTGTTTTTTGAATGGGCTGATTAGAAATGTGTGGTACAATGAATTTATTCAATGTAAATATAAGTCGACTTTCAAACTTTAAGTAACACCTTCTTTTAAAAGGACTTAGAAATTTATCGTTCAATTCTAATGAATGTGATCAGTGGATGCTGGTCATAATTTTTTTTCTCAATTTTGCTTTTATCCTGTGAAGATATTTGCTTCATTAATCAAGCAATTGTAATGATTGGAAATTTAAAGTGTTTTAATGATGACGTTAGACCAGTGCTTCTCACCCTTTCAATATTTGCGATCCAGTTTTCAATTATTATTTTCACCCCTCCCCCATATATTAACAATGAATTGAATGCAATAATGTTGTTCTAGACGGTAAAGCTACAATATAACCTTAAGGGGGTTCACCCATGTGATGGCTTCTTTTTCAAGCATTGTTAGAGAACTTTTTTGGACGACCAGTAAGAAAAAAGATAGAACTTTAAATTTTTTTATCATTTAGTTATATGTGTTTAAAGAATATGTGTATAAATTTTTAGCAAAAATTTGCAATACAAAGAGAGTTATAGAGCTATGAACACACCCACCTTGAAAAAATGGACGCTGACTTCCTCTACGAATACGGCTGATTAGCTTATCTGAAATAAAAAAAAAATGACGGCGTTGCATTTTACAAGATTTAATGCAGAAAATGAAATGCAATCTGTTGAAAAAATTAAAAATTGGATTTTCGGTAGACTTCTGAAGAAAAAAATTCGAATTTCATTTTTTTTTTGTAACAGTTTTCTTACAAAAATTAGAAATATTTTGAATTTTAGAATGATCGAATAAACTGTGATCATTCCTTGCGTATATATGTGCTGAGTCTACCTTATAAATTTGAAGTCATTCAGTCAAACCGCTCTTGAGATATAATGGAGGAAAGTTTAAAAAACACAGTTTTGGAGAAAATGCGTTTAAAAAAAGTTTCAAGTTCGATGAAAACAATAAAAATCTTAGTGCTACGAACAGCTGCTTTTCTGACACCTGCTTCTTCATAATGACTTCAATTTTATAAAAATCACTTTAATTGCGTATTTTAGATGTGTTGAGAAAGCAATTTAAGAAAAAAATTTGATTTTTTGGAACCATCACATGGGTGAATCTTCTTAATTGTAAATTGCACAAATTGTCAAGATAAGTATTAAATTTTGTGTGTCTTCTTTTAAGTAAATTGCTTTAAGCAATCTGTCCTCACTTGACCATAGTTCAAAACTACGAGGTCCGTCATCAAAAGCCCTCGAGTAGCTGAATAGTGCAAAGTTCATATTCACTCACTCGCTTCACTCACTTACAATACGTTACTTTTCATGCCTACATTTATAAGTGTATTATATCAGTGTAAATGCCTAATTCATTTTTTTAATGTCTGAATGTATTTTATTTTGCTTCCTTTCAATAAATTATTAATTTTTTTTCTATTTTCAACTTTTCGATAACCTCGCGTATTCCACGTAGGGTTATCGGGGCATGATAACTCTACGTGGGGGTGCCCCTGTGGGGGCGCCCCACAGTTTGAGAATCGCTGTTTTATGTAATTCTTACGTTTCGTTATACATTATTGAGTGAATATTTCAATTCTGGAAATGCATAGTATTTTTGGTAAGATCTATTAGTATTTCAAAACATAGATATTATATATAATTTCTTTTCTTAAAAGGACTCGGTACTCCAAAAATGATCGACCTATCGCTTTTTTATTTTTATTTAATTTTATTCTTTGTATTATTATCTTTCGATTGATGTATCATTTGTGCAAGTCGGAAAGTTAGAAGTTGCATAAAACTTCAGTTGAAAACAAATTAGGCAATTAGACCACGCCCTTTATTTAGAAAAAATAAGCTAAAAAAAAGCGTTATAATAAAAAAAAATCTATTTTATAAAGATAAATAATAACTATAAAAAATGAATGTGTAATATATAAAGCAGAATATTTTCGAGGCAATACAATAATGTAATTTTTCTTCTTTGTGAAAAATGCGAATGTAAAATTTTTGAATTAAGGTGTTTTATATTTAAAATTTCATAACTTCAGTTCTTATTCCCGTCATGTTTTCATACAATTGTAATACTTCAATATTATGTGAAGAAAAAAAAAACTAAAATTTCTGTCGTGACAGAAGAAAAAAAAGTTACATTTTTCTTGAACTTTCTTGTGCAATTAATACCTTTTTAAAATTGATGATTTATAAAAATGTATGGGTTGAAAAAATACAAAAATGCATTTATTTCCAAGAAAAATATTTAAGTAATGTTTTAAAGTGTTATTTTAAGTTTATTTAAGCTTATTATAATTTATTTCAGAATTATAAACTTTAAAGTGGTTTTACTCAGTTTTTGTTTTTCGAAACATTAGTGCATTCAAAATACTACTCCATCGCCCATCCGGTATAGCGGTTATCAACGCTGACTGCTGTGCCGTTGTGACTGGGTTCGAATCCCGAGAAGAGATGGTTGTTTGTAAATGCATAGTACCTTCGCGTCATTGAGGTACTTAAAATAACAGCTGAGCAGCAAGTCCTCTTGTGAGGTTGCTGGAAGAGGAAAAGATGTGCGACTCCTCTGACCATCCCTGAGTGTTCTCCCTCTTAATTGGGGTGAAACCGAGCTAAATCGTTCTGTCACCTGTATGGTGGGTGCCCAAAGCTACGGCTAACGACATGTGTCACTTAGCCGTTTGCCATGATGAATTTCAGGGGCGTTGATCTGGCCTTTGCCAATCAGGTGGCATTAGCAACCATAACAAAATGCTATTCCTTCCACAACCATTTCCATTTTTTGTTGTGTGCTGCATATAAAGCATGTAACAAAATTAGGGATCCATTTTGCTGCTTTTTTAAAAAAAAAATTAAAATGTAAGATATATTGGCTTTTTCGTTTATTTTTAGCATGCATATCAAATTTTTTTTCTCAAAAAGGAATAGATTTATTGTAAAATAGATCCCTCTAAAGTTGTTTATAACATGCAAAAGAATACTACAAAAAAATTTCTGGTCAAAAAATTAATAATTTCAAGAGGAGTAGAATTTTAAAAAAAAATTCCAAATTTTCTTCATAAAATTTAAATTTTTTAAATTATGTGAATAATGTATGCAAAACTTCATCTAGTATCCTTTTCTTGAATAGAAACACTATATAAAATGTTAAAACATAATTTTTAAATACATAAAGAAAGAAAGTAGCTCAAAGGGTACCAAGTCCTCATGTTGAATAACGTACGGAAGAAAATATGATGCCTGAACATTGCACAATTAAACCACTCAAGACTTTGCTGAAACGCTTCAATAACAATTAATTAATAACATTGGAGTTTTCTTTAACTTTTTTTGTTACTGTACATTACACAATATTTGTCGAATCCGGCACTTCTCCGCCAAATTTTGAAAAATCGCCAATTTGGAGCGTTTTTGCGTGTTGTGTTTCGGAGTTGCAACCCTACCACAACACGCAACGCCGGAGCGCAAAATTCAAGATGACGGAAGGAAAATCATTAAAAAATAGCATTTTGAAGTTTAGAAACTGGAAATCGCTGCAAAAATCAGGCATTTAAAAATGGAAATAATTTCACTTACCTTTAAAAATGCAGCTTTTCCCGACATTTATGATGACGATGAGTTGCCTACTGAAATTATACCAGTGTGCTACTGCATATTTCTGAGAGCACCTTCCAAAACACTTTTATTTGTGCATTACTAACGAAACGGTGCACGAATCCATATTACTCAATTCAAACCAAAACTCTGTCTTTACACTCCTAAACACATGATGGGTATCCTCTTTCACACTGGACTGAATTTTGCAGTACCATTCAGAAACCATCATTCACTTTCTTTATATATATATATATATATATATATATATATATATATATATATATATATATATATATATATATTATCCATTCTTTCTCTCAATTCAATACTTTTTCCACATTTTGGACATACATACGATGATGCAATCAAACCATCTTTCACGCGCACCATTCTAAAACAGCTTTCTTTCCCAGCACAGGCAACATGGCAAAAAAACCTTTAACACTAGTAATCGTAATTTTTCATGCATTCATTCAAATTAATCCTCACAGGATCGCTGGACATCATGACAAACTTTTGAAATTTATGTGGAGAAAGAAATAAAAATATTACCTGCAAAAAGTAATTCCCAAAACGAAGCCGAACAGCTGACCCAACCGGAGCAAAAGAAATAACCATTTCCTGTGTAACGGATTTTTTAAAGAAAAAAAACTTTCTGCTCATGCGCGAGAAAGACCGTTGAAGAATTAAACTGACATTAAGAATTAACTTAATGTCAATATACATCAGTGTCAACGTACAAACGTATATCGACAATTACAAAACACTAATGTGTTCTACTTTTTGCATTCCTGCTATTATAGCTCACACTCTCAATATATATATTTATTTCTATTCGTGGAATTTTCAATTGTTAATAAAATACATTGTAAAGCGCTCAAGCTGAAATTTTACATACAAGATTATTTTGGCTGATAATACAGTAATTGAATTATAATTTATAAAAATTAATTGATTAAAACTAATTATTCAAAGAATTACAAGTACAGCCACGTTATCATTTTTGGAGACTTGTATCTAAACTATGAAAAGCTTTTTTTTCACATTTTAAAGAGCTCATCTGAGCTGAAATTTTCTAAACAAAATTGTTTTGGGTAAAAATACGAAATATTAATTGACTGAAACTAATCATAGAGAGAATTACAGATCCAACCACGTTGGTTTCATTTTTAGCGGCTTGGGTCAAAACCTAAAAATATTTTTTTCTCGCGTTTTAAAGTATTCAGTTGAACAGAAATTTTATATGCCCGATTTTTTTGGATGACAGTACGATACTTTAATGATAATTAATAAAAATTAATTACCACTTAATTTTGTGATTCTGGCACGTGTATATACATATTTATATTAATTGTAACTATATAATAAAAAAGTAGCTAAAATATTTTTTGTGTTGATCTAAGTGGGAATCGACTAAATTTTTATTTTTATATTACTTGCTGAATCATTTTTGTCACTCTAACCCGTAGCAGACTCCATGAATGACAATGATTGTATTCTACACTATCTGCTATGGAAAGCCGATATTACATGTGAAAATTTTTTTTTTTACTTTGTTGACTGAACATGTATTATGTTTAAAGTTCTTGCACTCTTGCATTGAATGGTGCAAACTACAAAATAACATAACAAAAAACTGCTAGTTAGACAGTTTAATGAATTAATTATTCGGTTGCCTTATGTTATAACTAATTTCAATAATTTACTATCTCATCGTTTAATATAAAATATTATTATTTCTGCTGCTTAAGATCTATCACAATAGTATCTACTCGAGAAAGTCAAACTCAAGTTCAATTAGAATCCTATCACGGCATCGATTGGATGGCATGGTTTGCTTATCACTGGCCTTCTGCACCCAACATTGCAGGTTCGACCCGGCTAGGTCGTTGGATTTTCATGAAGCAGAAAGTCGGCAGCCGACATGTCGTATGTTTATTCGGCATGTAAAATATCCCTAGAGTGTGTCTGCTTGACATGGATGCTTTCGACAAATTTAATTCCTATTACATGAGAGAGGGTGCTATACAGGTTATCGCCAGAGCTCAGGTGCCTCCATCTGGGGAGGAAATTTGGCGTCGAAATTATCCACGGTGATTGGCATCCGCCTCTATGGTGCCGCACTAAAGAGAGATACTAGCTTCAGGGGGATGTACTAGGTCTGCAATGGTAAAACACAAATCTGTGGCCAATTAGATATAAAAAAATAATTTGACTCAAATTTTTAATCTTAAAAATAAAATTTATTCTCTCACACAAAAATAATTGCAATAATTATCCGCCATAACAGATTTTTCTATTATTTCCATGCATTTGAACAGTGTATCTAAAATATATTATCAAAATACTTAAGAAATAAACACTTTATATAAATCATCAATTAAATAATTCATAACATTTATAGTAATTGTGCGTGTGGTGTGACTTCTAGTATTTCCTATTTATATATTTTGGGAAAAAATCGAAACTAACCATTAACACACACTTGCTCTTTTTCTATTTTATCTCTTTATAGAATAATCTTCATTATAAATTTTACGATATTGCCTCAGGCATAGTTCTTAGGGAACTTTGATGGTCAAAGCACTTTGGTTAATGTTTCTTTTAGTTAATCTTTTGTAATAATGAATAAACATAAATACTTATTTTAACCACAATTGTGATAAATCATATCACGTTAGTAATTTTCTTAAGGTTTTAATGAGGATGTTATTTTTTAGAGATGAGTAAAAAAAAAAATAATACAGCGAATTTGTTTTAACTTTTCTACCTCTAAGCAAATAAGCACATTTTTCACAGATTATGTATGGAGCAATTTAAATATATAGGATTTAAATTATTTTTCATATCAATAGATAATATCGGAAGGTTTTAGAAACGTTAAATTCGATGCTTTTTTAAAACAGAGAATTGGTAATATTATTACAATTAAATACATTTAAAACAATAATTTCTTGAATAAGTTTAATCTACGATTAGAATAATAGCCTAAATGTAACTTTAAAAATGAATTTATTTGACAAATGCAAGAATAACTTTTTTATGTTGAAAACAAGTTTTAACACACTTTTTAAAAAGCAGAAATTTATATTGCGCTAAATGTAATTAAATGAAATAAAAAAATAATAATGTTTATATCTGAAACTCTTACATGAGAAATATAAAGCTTTATCGAATTCCCCATGGACTTTAAAATATATGTTATTATTGTGTCTTATAAAACCAATTATCCCTTTCTTTTCTTTTTAGCTTGTAACACCATTTTGTATTTAAAAGAATTGAATTCGCATCACTGCAACTGGAAATACGCCTAATGGAACTGGCTTCACGGAAATATGTATTAATACATGTTTCCCATTAAAAGTTTATTTTACTGTTCTTGGCACTGTGATATATAATGATTATATTTACCTCATAAATATGAAATCTGCTTGAATACTTTAAAATTTAAAGTAATGATGTCACTTTTGGGGTAATCTATTTCTGCATTTTCAAATGCAAAGTTTTTTCAACTAGGAAAATGAAATTAAGTACTTTGTGGATAAACTGCTCACTCGAATTAATTGCATTTTATAAAACCCAAAGAGAAAAATACATTATTTGTTAGATATAAAATATATGGATTCTCACACTTTGCAAAATTATAGTAAGGGTGTCTGTCCAAGAAAGAAAACGTTTAATTTGACCTTCCATAAAAAGAAATTTCGGGGTACTGCTACATTATCGTATAAAAAAATGTTCTTTTCTTTATCTAATAAACCTATTTTTCTCAGGGTTCAATTAATTAGGTTCAAATTTATACTCAATGTTCCAATTTTATATTCGTAGAGATTACTTCGCTTTTTTTTAACTCAATACAAATTACTGATTCTGATATGAGTAACTTTTATACTAGTAAAAAAAAACACATTGGTATTTTTATAAAACTTATAAATTGTTCTATTAAATTAAATTATAAAGTAGTTTTGACAAATTTTGATGAAGTACAAAAATTAGAAAGTTGTCAGTTTCCTTAACGTTTAATTTAAATATGTATATGAAGAGTCATCTGTAACCCACTTCTCATTGACACACACACACACAATGACTCACTGGCCTTATTTCTATATAATATATATATATATATATATATATATATATATTATATATATGTGGGACGGGTGTCTAGGGGCAATGATATAATTCTTAACGAAAGAAAGCATGAACCAAATTTAAAGAACAAATCAATTTATTAAAGTAAGAAATCAGATTATATTTATAGATTTAAATTGCTTACAAGAAAATAGATTAAAAGTTAATTCGGAAAGAGAACAGGATTCACCTGTAGAGATGGGGGCGTCAAACATTTCTAGGTTTAAAGAAATGCCGTTTCTGAAAGTCAAGAGGCATCGAGCTCACTCCGTCGTGTCCGGTGTGCGAGTGAAGGTAAGCAAGCAAAAAAAACCGATCCCGCGCTTAGGGATTATAAGCGCTCGACGTCATCGCTCGAATCCTTGATTGGGCATTGAGATGCCTCATGCGTTTGACGTCAGGCGCTCCGAGTTCCTCGATTGGCCTCTAAATTCAATTCAGTTCGTTTGAGGCCACCATCTCCTACATATCTCTCTCTCGAAGTACACTGGAAATTAAAAATATTCGAATTATTCGAAATCGTAAAGAATACAATTTTCCTACAAGTTCGGCCATCCTGGAATCACTGACCCCAGTGATTTGACATAACGTCAAATAATTTGCTCTAGAACATTAAAAATTTAAGAAAATACAACACAACTCACGCAAACAAAAAACACCAATGACAATAGATAAAAATAAAAGAGAAGCACAGTACACAATGAATTAAAAAACGTTCAATCTCTCATCCCGGTGAATAAAATTTCATTAAATCGGCGGAAGAGGTTAGTTTAGGACCTTCATGGTTACCTACTCTTTCTAAATTATACCTATCTCTAGGTCTAACTTCGATTACTTTGTATGGTCCTAAAAATTTAGGCCTTAATTTTAAACCTGATCCGAATTGTGTTCTCTGGATGGTCACTAAGTCTCCCTTCTGATACCCAGGTGCCCTCTTGCGTTTCCTATCGTAGGTTCTTTTATTTTCTGCCTGGATCTTCTGAATATTTCTTTTCGCATCTTGTCGTAGTTGGTTTCTTTGCTCCTGCAATTCTTCTACCATCTCTTCCATTAACAGGTTTCTCAGGTAAAGGTCTTCCTTATTTCTCATGGTAACGCCAGTCAATAGTTCAAATGGAGACCATTTGGTACTTCGGTTGGAGGTGCTATTTAGAATTCTTTGAAGTCGGTCTACGAATTTGTACCATTTTGTAGGATCGTCGATTGACAACTTGGTCAAAACGGGGATTAGAGTTCGGTGGATTCTCTCCACTTGACCGTTCCCTCGGGGTACGCCGGTGGTGATCTGCAGATTTTTGGATTTTTCTCTTCGGTACAATAATCATCAAATCCTTTGGAGTTAAAGGAGAACCCCTGTCTGTTATTATTCTTTTGGGATTGCCGAAAGTCTTGTTGTAGCTTTAATTTATCTAGTGCATCTTCTAGGGTGGTGGAGTTTACGGGATAAAGCCAGGTAAACTTAGTAAAGGCATCAATTATTGTGAGGATATGTTGATATCTTTTGTTGGTAGACGGCAAAGGTCCAATAAAATCTACATGATAAGTGCTTAATGGCACGTCCTCTTTTGGAATAGATTTAGAAATCCCTCCTTTTTCCCACACTTTTTTGTTAGCTAGAATACAAGATACACAGTTAATGATCACGTTGTGTACTTGTTTTGCTTAAATTAGGTATAAAAATTCTCGTTTTACAATTTCTTCTGTTTTAGCGGATGAGAAGTGCCCTTTCTCATGAGCTAACTTGATTAGTTCGGTTTGCATATCCCTTGGTGCAGCTATTAATTCGCGGCCATCTACGTATTTGTATAATATTTCATCTTTAATAAAAAGTCCGTAGCATTACTTTGTTCCCTATTAGTGACTTTAAATTTTGAATATTTTCGTCTTCCTGTTGGGCTCTTTGTAGTCTTGCGGTGAGAGTATCGTTTGTAATTATGGTGACTGGGTACCTGCTCAGAGTGTCTACATGTTGCATTCTCTGGCCGGAACGATGTACAATCGTAGTCATACTCTTCTAACAGTAATGTCCATCTTGCTACACGAGTAACCAAATCTTTTTGTCCATAGTCTTTTGAAAAGCTGAACAGTCCGTTATGATTTTAAAATGATTTCTCAGAAGGTAGGTGCGAAATTTCTTTAAAGCGTTGACAACAGAACTCCAGTTCATAGCTACTATATTTTTCTTCTGCTGGAGTCTTTTTCTGCGACATATATTGGACAGGATGTAATTTTCCGTCTTCTGCTTCTTGGAGTAAAACGGCGCCATATCCTTGTTGACTCGCATCGGTATGTAATTCGGTAGTTCTTCCTTGCTGAAAAATGCTTAATACTGGACTTTCAGTCAACAATTTCTTAAGCTTTTCGAATGCTTCCATTTGGGGTTGCTCGAACATAAATGGGTTGTCTTTCCTTGTTAGGTCACTCAATGGTTTCGCTATTTGAGAGTACGCTGGAATAAATTTGCGAAAGTAACCGGTGAGTCCTAAAAAGCTCTGCACTTGTTTGACTGTTGTTGGTACCGGAAACTTCTTGACGGCTATTGTTTTTGCAATTGAAGGACGTATTGTCCCGTTTTCGACGACGTGGCCCAAAAATTCTACTTTTCTTAGGAATTGACATTTTTTAAACTTCATTTCTAAGCCATACTTCGAGGCAACCTCTAATACTTCCCTTAGTTTTTCTAAACCTTCTTTCTCATCTTTAGCAGGAATCACCAAATCATCCATGTAAATTATTACAATGCCTTTCCGCATGAGCTCTCTGAAGATACTATACACATATTTTGAAATACGCTGGGGCTGGTGCTTAGACCGAAAGGTACTTTATTAAATTCCAATTGTCCGTCTGGAACAACGAAGGAAGTGAGGTGCTTGCAATCTTCATTAACGTCAACATGGAAAAATCCATTTTTTAAATCTAACGTTGTGTACACTTTGGCTCCCTGTAGTCTATCTAATACATCCTCTATCAACGGCAATGGAAAACGATCCTTGACTAATTTCCGGTTCAGTCTTCTGTATCTACACACAACCGGGTGGTACCATCTTTCTTCTTAACCAATACAATTGGACTCGCATATTCGGATGTGTGAGCTTGGTCTAACCATTCATCGATTTGCTTGTTGACATCCTGATTCTCAGAAAATGATAAGCGGCGTGCAGGTTGGTAAACCGGTATGTCGTCTTTCAGGATAATTCTCATGGACACACATTTGTCATTTTGGTCTTCTTTGGCTCATAGTTGGAGATTAATTCAAACAGTTCTCTTCGTATTTGTGGATTGGTAACATGTTGAACTACAATTTCGTCTTCCACTTCTGCTTCGTAAACTTGCATTTGCAGGAAACAATTTTATCCTCATGTTTTTCGGAACTGAACACTTTCTTTTATAGAAGCAGACAGAGGCTTGCTCAGTATATCTGAACCTATTACTGCTTGAAATTCCAAACTCGGCGTAGGTACGACATGCCACGTCAGAGAATATTCTTCTCCATCTAGTTCAATCTTTCTCTGGAACGACCCTTTTGTTTTGACTTCGTACTTCCCTTGTCCGATCAATACTGAAATGTCTTTCGAGAGTTTCGACGGCTCGATGATTCCCTTTGCTTACATCTTCTCGAATGAAAGTGAAACTGAACTGCCGCTGTCATGAGAGCTTCCAATAATCTTGTTCCCCATGGTTATTTTCTGGTCTTAATTCTTTCTCGAGAGATTCGTGAGCAGATTTGGATTGAGGAGTCTGTAGAGTTATTAATTTTCGAAACATTTGGGAGTTTTCCTCACGCCTATTACTTCCACCCTGGGGATATTCAGTTCTTTAAAGTAAGTATCGCTTGATCCGTTGGCTTCATATCTTCCCTTGGCAAATGAATTGTAAAATTTCGGTCTTAATGTTCTTCGGACACTTTCATACTCTTCAAATTTTTTGCTATCTCGGCCGGTGAGTTAATAGTAGACCATTCATCTAAAAAGTGCTCCCGAAGCTCGTACGGTGCACTCTTCTTATTTGGTCGGCTATAATTAGTTCTCGCAGCTGGTCGAAAGTTTCTACATTTGAACCGGAAGTATGTTTGTATCCATCGAAGTATGTTTGTATTTCGTAGAAAAAAATCTTGCCAAGTTCGTTCATTAGATTTTCGGTGAGAAATAAAGAGTTGACGAAGTTTCTCCGGGGATACCTTAAATCATTTTAACAGTAACCCCTTAACGTGGTTGTAATCGTTGCATTTATCCGCTGGCTCTCTGGCAATCAAATGAGCAATGTCGATAGGAATCAGTCCTATAAGCTTCTGTACCCAATCCTTCTTCGGCAAGAATGTCGGTTTTCCGCATGTCGTTCAAATAATGTCAGGTTCAAGCTAATATCGTCCTTCATATTAAACTTATGAAAAGTTTCGTGGATCACTTTCGGTGCTTGTACATTTTCGGGGTTATTCATAGTATTAGCATTCTTTTTCAGCCTGTATTCGCAACTTCTCCAATTCATATTCTCGCTCTTCTCGTCGCAATTTCTCTTCTTTTCTTCTGTACGTATGCGATCCTTCACAATGCTATCGATCATTACCTTGACATCATCTTCGATGTAATCTGGGCTTTCACGATGAGATTTAGCTTGGGTTTAGTCAAGCTCGCTTCGACGATCAACCCTAACTCTTCGGCGAGTTCTATTAGATGCTCCTTTTTCTTTGAGAGAAGAAATGCCATTTTTGCAACCAAAGATCCAAGAGTGACGGCTCAGAGAACAAATTTAAAATTTTAAACCAAGCCCAATCTTCCCTAAATACTTAATCCGGATGCGAAACGTTTATACAATAACGCAGGAAAAGCTCCCTTATCAACCAGAGGAGAGACAAAACGTAGATAAAATACAATTATAACAGGTATATGAATAAAAATGAACAGATACTAAAAATTCTAAAATCGACACTAAAAATATTATACAACGAAATCGAAAATTATGACAGTAATATCTCAATTTCTCGAAATGTAATCAATAAAAACACACTGGAAGAATCTATAGCAAAGCAGTATTCCTTAAAATTAATAATAACATATCATAAATTAAAAGTAAACCACAAAATATTCGTAAAAGTATTTTAAAAAATAGACAAAATATCTATTTCCCAGTTGCTAAAAAATATTATCTAAAACAATGCACAATTTTCACAAAATCATTCCTATTCGCAAATCAAATCATTTAGTTAGCCACAACTACCGCTAATTAGACAACATACTCTTATTACAAAACACTTTTACGAAATGAATTTATGTGAGGAGAAATAAAATATTCACGATTCCTAGTTATTAATCACATGAAAAAGAATTTTTAAAATGACATGAACAGACGATAGTTTCGTAAATTTCTGCAATCGTTATTTGATAAGAAAGTACCACACTGACCTGGCGATTCGTTGATTTTCGATGATGACGCCCGAAAGACAGAGTGGATCACGACGAAATTCTTGAACGATGCAAGTTGATCTTCACTGTAATGGATGACGACGCGCACTTAGGATCATTGGCGGGAATTAACTGGCGATTCGCTGACCCTCGATGACGACGCTCGAAAAGACAATGGATCACGACGAAAATCTTGAACGATGCAAATTGAATTTCACTGGAATTGTTGACAACGCACTCAGGATCGCTGGCGAACTCTTTCCAAAGCAAACTTAAAAATACATTAGAAAGGAAGTTGAAATTGACACCGACGGACGGGTGAGGTCTCGGACGTTTTTGAAAAAGAAAAGTCGCTGAAAGGTGAGCACGAGGAAAAATAATGAATAAGGCTATTGCTATATATATATAGGCAAATGCCTAATACGAAGAAACGAGTTTAACATCGCGGTCGAGCTCCCAATTTGTGGGACGGGTGTCTAGGGGCAATGATATAATTCTTAACGAAAAAAGCATGAACCAAATTTAAAGAACAAATCAATTTATTAAAGTAAGAAAACAGATTATATTTATAGATTTAAATTGCTTACAAGAAAATAGATTAAAAGTTAATTCGGAAAGAGTCCAGGATTCACCTGTAGAGATGGGGCGTCAAACATTTCTAGGTCTAAAGAAATGCCGTTTCTGAAGGTCAAGAGGCATCGAGCTCACTCCGTCGTGTCCGGTGTGCGAGTGAAGGTAAGCAACAAAAAAAAAAAAAACGATCCCGCGTTTAGGGATTATAAGCGCTCGACGTCATCGCTCGAATCCCTGATTGGGCATTGAGATGCCTCATGCGTTTGACGTCAGACGCTCCGAGTTCCTCGATTGGCCTCTAAATTCAATTCAGTTCGTTTGAGGCCACCATCTCCTACATATTTCTCTCTCGAGTACACTGGAAATTAAAAATATTCGAATTATTCGAAATCGTAAAGAATACAACTTTCCTACATATATATATATATATATATATATATATATATATATATATATATATATATATATATATATATATAAAGAATTAGAATTAGAATTAGAATTAGCTGTTAAATTTGATGATAACTACAACACAGGCTTAATTAAATCGTTTATGTTTGGCATGAGAAAACTGAAATTAAAATTATGACAGATATTTTAAGCAGATATAAATTTCGAGGTTCTCATGGTATGAATATGATTCGAGACTTTAATAACTATTTAGTACAAAAATGAATATTAAATTAGATGCAAGTAAAAATTACTCTACAGAATATTGTACATTATTATTTATGAATAAATCCTTTAACAAAATTAATTTTTCAAGTTTATTTCAAAAATATCAATCCTTTTTTCCTATTAAAAATACTATTATTAAAAAGGCTTTCAAATACAACAAGAAATTTGGTAGATTTATATTTAATTATAATCAAATCTCGAAGCTCCTAAATTCAGAATCATGTAAATGCAATCTATCTCGAGACTATATTGATGATTATCATCAGCACGTTGTCACAGGAGACCTTAGCATCGTGAAAGATGATTTGTTAAGAAATTTTATGGAAAAAGGTACCGGTTTTAGACTGGTGATCACAAAAAATAAATCTAACGCTATGAAAGAAATCATAAAAGATTTAGATAAATTCTACCTTAAAATGGCAATTAAATACGGAATGCCGATTGAAGCATTCAATCAATTTAGATCTTATATAGCAACAGAAATTCGGGAATTAGATTTCACTGTTGAAAATGAAATTATTTATAAAGATCTTAAATCATCAATAGTAAATATCCAAAATGACTTCGTGATTACATATGTTGATAAGGTCTCTGCTAATTATGCCATAATTTGTAAATATTATTACAGTAAAATATTAAGTAACCACATTTTAAATAATAATTCATTTCAAAAATCAATGCACAATTTGAGAGAAGATGATAATCGTCTTTTAGCTTTGAACAAAAGACTGAATATTCACATCTAAATAATATTAAATATCCAAGTATTTTTTTAACAACAAAATTTCATAAAAGCCCTATAAAATTTCGTAGTATCACTAATGAATACAATACATATATCACCAAGTCTGGGAAGATCTTACAATCTCTTCTTCAAAATCTAATTGATAATTTACAAAACACGGCAATAATTAAAAACAGTTTAGAGATTGCTAGAGTTACTAAGGATATGTTGATTTTTTTCTATGCATGGTTTTGATTTCGAGGACCTTTTTAATTCTATAGATATTGACGATATGATTAAGGTTCTACAGTTAATTTAGGATAAATATGAATTATATACTTCAATGAAAAAAGAAAAATTTGATATTCTTGTTAACCTTGTATTAAAAGAAAATTTCATTACATTTGATCAGAATCTTTATAAACAGATCAAAGGATTACCTCAGGTGGTCCAGCTAGTAATTGTTTAGTGAACCTATATTTACATTTTTTTGAAATAGATCATGTTGTAAATGATTCTTACTTAATTTATCGTTATATAGATGATATAATAATTTTTGGTAAAAATAGTGAATACAAACTAAATATATTACGTTCTACCCTGATTATCTCAAGCTCCTTAAAACTAACTTCAACTCTAATACGGTGGAATTCTTGGATTTAGACTTGCATCTTATTAACAATAATGTAGTCAGTAACATTTTGTACAAAAGAGATTCGTTTAAGTTCCACATAATGAAAATTCCCGAATGGAATAGTAATTTACATATATCAATTTACAGAAATATCATTTTGAATTTTTTATTTAGAAATGATAACTTAACTACCCACCTAATAGATAAATACAATAATATAAAAAAAAATTTTTTCAATGTTGTTTAGATCATGAACACCCTTTTTAATTTCTTAAGAACTTATATTCATCACAAATACATTAACCGGCTTGCTACTTGAATTCCAAATCCACCACACAACAATAGGTTTTCAAAGTCAGCATGTTAGTGGTCTTGCTGTGAAGATTATATCATAACACTCATATCACAGTTTACATTTTTTCCACACACATCTTGAACATCTTACACATTGTTGACAACCAACCAAATTATAGCCTAGCAAATTTACATTTTTAACAATCAACCAATTCAAATTTTACCATATTTGATTGTCGTCATTTTATACCTGTCTTTGCTGGATGGTTTAATAGTCAGCTCAAAAGATGTGTTTATGTATTTTCGAATTTTTTAACTTGGTGAATAATTGATTTTCATAAATGGTAAGAAGCTTGATTCTCTTCGTAAAAGCTTTGTGAGTAAAGAAATTTTGTTAAATTATTTTTTGAAAGATACTTTTCTTATGTAATTGTTTTTTAGCATTTTTTCTACTTTTCTTACGTAATTATTTTGTGATTTTTCTGCATTAAGAGCTTGGGAGAGTTTGTTACATAATAGTAGTGAGTGTGGTTTTATCATGCTCTCTAAGTAATCCATACTCTGAAGTTTTGTTTATTTTACTTTATTTGGTTTTCCTACCGAGTTGCAAAGGGGGAATGTTGGCGCCTTCAAACTAGTTTAACCCCACTTATTCGGTCCTAAGTCTCAAATTGCTTTCTGACTCGCTAGGTTCTTATTTTTTGTAGTTTTTTTTTAGTTCTTTATAATTTTGTTCTTCATGTTCAGCTTTTATATTTTTATTGCGCTATTTCTTGTTATGTTCTTTATCTATTATTTCTTGTTTTTGATATATAATACATATTTCTTTTATATATATATATATATATATATATATATATATATATATATATATATATATATATATATATATATATATATATATATATATATATAAAGGATAAAAGCGACTCACTCACTGACTAATCACGATATCTCCGGAACTATTAAACCTACAGACTTTAAATTTAATAGGTAGGTTCCCTTCATGGAGTAGACGTCAGCTAAGAACGGATTTTGAAAAGTTCGAACCCCATGGGGCGTTACGGGGGTTTAAGTGGCGTTATAGATAATTATTTCCATTACTAAACTATTAGATGTACAGTCGTGAAACTTGATACACAGATTTTTTTCATAAAGTAGAGATTCCCTACATAATGATTTTTACAAAATCGACCTTCAAGGGGCGTTGAGGGCGCTTAAGGGGCGTAATACATAATTATTTCCATTTTTAAACTATTAGACGTACGGTCTTGAAATTTGGTAAGCGGATTCCTTTCATAGAGTACAGATCCCCTACAGAATGGGTTTTGTCAAAATCGACTCCCAAGTGACGTTGTAGAGAATTAAGTGGCGTTATAGGCAAATAACTCCTTTTTTAAGCTATTAGACGTAAAATCTCGAAATTTAGTGAGCTGATTCCATTCATTGAGTAGAGATCCGCTATAAGATGGGTTTTGCGAATATTGTTTCCTAAGTGACGTTGCGGGGGCTTAAGGGGCGTTATACATAATTATTTCCATTTTTAAACTATTAGATGTACAGACTTGAAATTTGGTAAGCGGATTCCTTTCATAGAGTACAGATCCCCTACAGAATGGATTTTGTGAAAATCGACTCCCAAGTGGCGTTGTTATAGAATTAAGTGGCGTTATAGGCAATTAATTCTTTTTTAAACTATTAGACGTAAAATATCGAAATTTAGTAAGTTGATTCCATTCATTAAGTAGAGATCCACTATAAAATGTGTTTTGTGAAAATCGTTTCCTAAGTAGCGTTGAGGCGACTTAAGGGGTGTTATAGATAATTAATTCCATTTTTAAACTATTACACGTACAGTCTTTAAATTTGTATAAGCGGATTCCTTTCTTAGAGTACAGAACCCCTACAGAATAGATTTTGTGAAAATCGCTCCCCCAGTGGCGTTGTGGAGAAATAAGGGGCGTTATAAGCAATTAACTCCTTTTTAAACTATTAGACGTAAAATTTTGAAATTTAGTAAGCAGATTCCATTTACTGAGTAGAGATCTGCCATAAGATTAATTTTGTGAATATCGTTTCCTAAGTGGCATTGCGGCGGCTTAAGGGGCATTATACAAAATTATTTCCATTTTTAAACTATTAGACGTACAATCTTAAAATTTGGTAAGCGAATTCCTTTCATGGTGTAGAGATCCGCTACAAAATTGTTTTGTGGAAAATTGATCCCCAAGGGTTACTGAAGGGGGATTAAGGGTCGTAATAGATAAATATTTCCGCTTTTCAACTAATTTTAACTAACTTTAAAATTAGAATTTATGTTCCGTTCATGGAATAAAGTTCCTTTTACAAAGATTTTTGCAAAAACGGACCCCCTAAGGAGTGGGGTTTAAGGCATTAAGGCGTGTTATAGAAAAATTCCTGTTTTTGAATTTAACTCATTTACTTGAAATTTGTTGAGCACTTTTTTCTTCAGTTGAATAGAGTTCCACTAAGAATGGATTTTACGGAAATAAACTCCTGGTGGAAGCGGGAAGAGTTATTGGGGCGTATTGTTAGACAAAATTCCCGTTTTTGAACTGCTAAGACTATAATAATAAAATTTGGTTTGCATGCTTCTTTTTTGTTGGATTGGAATCCGCTAAGAATGCTGTCAACGAGGTATTGATGATAAAAATTCCGTTTTTGCTCGGTTAGATTTAGACTTGAAATTTAGCACGCATGTTTATTTTATGAAGTAGAGATCCACTGAATGTTGCTTTGGTATAAATCCACTTGATTATTAGGTTAAGTGAGCAAAAAACATCTTTCTACTTATATTTTAGATATAAATAGAAATTAGATATTATAATGTATGTTCTTTTTATATCAAGGGGTGAGGGTGTAACAGCTATAAATATATTTTTCAATACAATCGAATTCTTAATGCTAGATATCAATAATTAATATATATGTAAACATTATGCATATATACAACATCGTTAAATACCCAGTGAAGCGGGTGGGTAACGGCTAATATATATATATATATATATAGTAGAACGTCAGTTATCCGAATGTTTGTTAACTGGAGTTTTGAATATCCGGAACTACTGTTGTTCAAGAGAGTCAAACATCTTACAGAGAAAAAACGAATTTATACATTGGTACAGCGAAAAATAAGTGACTTTTTCCATAATAAAGGTAAAATTGCGACATTTTGCACATATTTTGCTTTTTCTTCAAGCACGTTTCCTGCATGTGATGATTTATAATATTCATATAGTGTTCGGTTTCATATACTGCATGGATCGCATTCGGTTTTCAGTTATCCGAACGGTGTACGGTCCGATTTAATTCGGATAAATGACGTTATTTTATATATATATATATATATATATATATATATATATATATATATATATATATATATATATACAATTATTCCCTCTAGTGTCCTTTTTATTAACTCTTTGTACTAATATTTAAAATAACTTTAACTCTTTGGTTTAAATTTAACATTGTAATCTTAATCGTAATCGGCTAGTCCGAATTCTAGGTCCCGCCCATTCTATCCAATCAGACGTACTATTACGTAGTAATCCCGCCCCTACACTGCTGATATAAAAGCAAATATCTTGTGTAATCGCGATCTCGTTTTTCTGTCTGCCTTCATCATGCAATCAGCCGGCTGCAGCGCGTTCTGTGTTTGCCTTTGTCTGTGTGTGTGCCATGATGTTTGCTTCTTGTTATGTGTAATGTCCTCCTTACTTGATCTTTATGTGTTTCCAGATACGAATAAATAGGTAGTACTCATGTAGCCACTGAGTAATGGCTTACATGAGTGCCTTTTCGATAATACAGTACTCGACCACGCTCCACGTGACACAGAAAGTCACACCACTGGCCACGCCCTATCTTTAGTTCGCTTTATTTTTACCACTCTCTAGAAATATTATATGAATATATATATATATATATATATATATATATACAAAGCGTCCAAAGTTAGCGCACAAACTCTGTACAGCCAGATTCCTCATTGGAAGTACATAAAAATACCCGAATAAGTGTACCGGTTTTATTTGCAGTTTACGAGAAAAATAAGGTAAATGAGGATGAATGAATGATATAGCAGTATGGTTCATGTTGGGGCTCTGTCTATTTCTAGGCGCCTGTTTGCGATAGGCTGGATGCGGCATACTCAGGCTGCTGGATTGGACGTAAGGATTCAGTTTTATGGCCACCACCATCACCAAATCTCACCCAATGGGATGTATTCTATTTAACAATCTGAAAGATATGGTGTATAGAGACATAGTGACTTCACAAATAGACTTAATTGCTCGTCTGCATGTACTTAGGTGGTCACCGCGCTGCTGCAACTTGTGCAGTGATTCATTCATCGTCGTGCGCGAGCTTAAGTCAATATACGCGGTGGATACTTTAAAAATCTGACTTTTTAAATATTTGCAAATATTGCTGTTGATCAGTCCAATACCTTGCACCGGCCGACTGTAAAGTCATTTTTTGTTCGTATATTTCTTGCAATCTATGGATCGCACAGGTAAAATGGTTTGGATATTTTTTATGCCCTCCCAGAAAGGAATCTGGCTGTGCAGAGTTTGGGTGCGGTTTTTTGGACACTTTGTATATATTGTAACAATTCCGATTGTATATTTCAGATATACAGTCGGACCTCTATATAACGAAGTCTCTAAATCCCATAAAAAAGTTCGTTATATAGAGGTTCATCATTCATTTTTTTTATAAACCATATGAAACAAATTTTAAATTCATAAACTCTAAATATCAAAAAAAGTAATTTATCACACGTTTTTGTAAATTAATAATATTTGTTTTATATATCTCCCTATCAAAAAGAAAGAAAGAAAAACTTCGAGGAAAGTTTCTTGACGTCTTTATCTACTTCCTGAATAATTTTTTTTCTCTGATGCTCAAGCACTTACGTTTTGACAATTTCGAGCTACAAGAAACGAAGTTACCAGTACAACTGATCAACACTGCAAATGAACAAGGACTAGTTCGAGAACACGAGGATTCGAGATCTCCTCTGAGGATGAAATTGGATATCGAAGATATTTCCAGAGAACTTGACGATGGGAGTTTAAGGTTGCACTTCCTGTATGAAACGCCCACAATCATTTTGCTCAGTGCGAGCTAGGTACATAATAAAACCACTTCAAGTTTTATAACCCCCATAAAATGGGTTCAATGAAATAATAACGTAAATGTCCAGAAATACTTAAAAAAAGGTAGACAAGAAATTGAATCTTAAGAGAAATAATCCGTTATATAGAAAATGCACTTTGCTATATGGAGGTTATTTTGCGAAGAAAATCGTGAAATGTTCTTGGTTCCACGAAAAAGTTATCTATATAGAAAAATTCGCAATGTACAGGATCGTAATATGGAGTATCCACTGTATTTTAACGCTCTATTACAAATTTCATATGTAATAAAACTTAATTCTAGGGCAAAATGTAGACGTCTCCTCCCTTTGTCTTTGAACAAGAAGCGCATACATTTTTTTCTCTCATTTTATCCCTGACTTTAAAACGCTTCTTAAAGTTCCCGTGCATTTGATACAAACTTTCCGAAATATTTCCTCATTAAACGGGCTAGCAAAGTTGTTCAAAGGTTGGAGGAATCCTTGCAACGAAACAAAAATTAATTAGGCTCTATCCACTCTTTGAAGCGAATGAACGATTCTTTTAACAGGCTTCCTCGACTAAAATGCGTAATTAAATTTTCGGTCGCTAATGAAGAAAGGACTGGAATATGTTATTAGGTATCAGACCCACAGTTGACGTAGGGGAAATAAAAGGCAAACCTCATTCAGTGGAGTAGATTGTGAAAAGAATTTATAAGCGTTTAATTTGTTACTGACTTATTAGTAAAGAAATAAACTATGATTTAACTCTAAGGAAAAAAAAAAAAGTATATTATGCTGGGAACCATAACCCATTAAATTAGCTAATTTTTATGAATATATAATGCATCAAAGTCTTAACATATAGAATCTGTTTCTTTTTCCCTTTTAGCTACCAAGTGATTCCGAAAAAATTGTCGATAGTACAGAACATGAGATTTTTTTCAATTCTTACTATTAGCTCACACTCTCTATATATTTATTTATATATCTTGGTGGAATTTTCCATCGTTATAATAAAATACATTTAAAAGTGCTCAGTTGAGCTGAAATTTTAAACCATGACTGTTTTGGATGCCAACACAATAATTTAATTATAATTAATACAAATTAAAATTGATTAAAACTAACTGTTTAAAGAACTACAAATACAGCCACATTGGCATCAGTTTTGGCGCCTTAGCGACCCTTTTGGCGACTTCGGTCAAAACTTGAAAACTTTTCTTTCTCACGTTTTAAAGCATTCAGTTGCATTGAAATTTTATATACACGATTGTTTTGAATGACAATACGATATTAATATTAATAGTTATATTAATTGTAACTATTTAATAAAATTTAGCTAAAATAACATTTTTCTTTGTTGAACTAAGAAGGAATTGACTTATCATTATTTTTTTATTACTTGTTTTAAATATATAAATGACATTTTCCTATATTTATAAAACTTAATTTGTTAATTTCATGGTACCTTTATGAAAGTAGAAATATATAGTATAATATATATATATATATATATAGTAGAAATATTTTACCTGGTGTTTTTTTCCAAATAATAGGTCAGCTTCCAAATAATAATAGGCCAACCACTGAATATAGTTTAGTGATTTTTTAATGAATTTGAACGTGAAAAATCAGCAAAGATATGCTTCAGTTCATCACGTTTCATCAAATATTTCAGATACGATTTCTAGTGATTCATGGGCAAAAATAAATGTCACTGCATTTGATTTCATTAACCACTTTTCTCCGAAAAAAAACCAAAAAACATTTTGCTTATTATAGTTTTTTAATGTTTTCAAATTTATGATTTATAAGATAGGAAATTAATTATGTGCGTTTCTTTAAAATTACTTACGAGGATAATTTTAAATTATTTAGTTTAATAACTCTCAATGAAAAAATTGAGTTTACCTACCAAAACGATATAATGTCTATGCATTATAAGTTATTGAGAAGAATTATGAATAATTGCAAACTATTACTTCTCTCTCTCTGAACCGCTTAGAGAATTTCAGCGGAGCAAAATTTCAAGTTATCATAGATGTCAATGATTAAGTGTTTAATCATTTTAAATTGATAAAAATTGTTTCATGTTTATGCATGTTGCAGAACAATACATGCAAGGCTTATTATATCATATTAGATTCAAATTTTGTAAGCAGTTTTGAAAAAAGAATTGCAATATAAGAATAACATTTAACATCCTTTCTGTGTAAAAGTTAATTAAATTGTATCTCCATAAATGTAAAATTAAATATAAAATAAAGAATTCATTTGCTGCATCCTAATTTTGAATACCCATTCTTTGCAGCACAAAAAAATATTTGATTTTAATTTAAATTTCATATTTTTAACTTTTTGTTTTTAAATTTACATGCGTTCTTGTTAATCTGATTATTTTGATATTAAGATAATGCTAATTGCTTTAGTAAACATATCATTAACCCTTTATTTACCGCATTATGATTTACTGCAGTTTTTGTCATTCAATATTTTTTTGAATCACTACATTGAAAATTAAGGGATATACATAAACAAAATACTGAACTTTGGGAAATTTAATCCGTTAGAACTAATTACTTAATTAAAGATATTCAACTGTAAAATTAATTATATACACAGTTCACTTACAATAAATAGTCACATCGTTTTCTAAGGTCTTCATTGACATACAGAAAAAATAAGACATTTACCTTTTGACATATACAATATTTTTTCGAAACAAAAATGACAATATTCGCAATCCGCTGAAAACGCCGTCAGCTGAAAACGCAATTTCTGCTATCAAACAATTCGCCTTCCCCTCTAAAATACTCATCATAAATCCTGTGCTGCCACATATCTCGGAAGAGTGGATTTAAAAGAAAATTACTGCTAAGTATATCGTCAGAGTATTCATAAAAATTTTATTCTATGCAATTTTTAAGTGAGTAGTACTTATAAATACCGTCGATAGATAAAGGGTTAATGAAGCTTTATGCAAAAAAATGATTAATGTTTCTCTTTAAGGGGACTTGGCACCCTTTGAGCAAACTTCTTTATTTACGTAATTAAAAATTATATTTTAACATTTTATACAATGTTTCTATTCAAGAAAATGTTACCAGATGAAAATTTTCATATATTATTCACACAATTTTAAAAATTTAAATTTTTTGAAGAAAATTGGGAAAATTTTAAAATCCTACTACTTTTGTAAAAATTAATTTTTTGACCTGAAATTTTTTTATAATATCCTTATGGATGTTCTTAACAACTTTAGGGATCGATTTTAGAATAACTTCATTCGTTTTCGAGAAAAAAAATAAAATGTTGATATACAGGCTAAAAAACAACGAAAAAGCCAACATGTCTTACATTTTATTTTTTTTAAAAAAAAAAGTATTCAATTTATAGCAAAAACGGATCCCTAATTTTATTACATGCTTTATTTTTAACACGCAGGAAAAAATTGAAGTGATTGGTGAATAATTGTCGAAGGAGTAGCATTTTGAATGCACTAAGGTTTCGAAAAACACATACTGAGAAAAACCACTTTAAAGTTTATAACTCTGAAAAAATAATTATTATAAGCTTAATTAAACTTAAAATACCACTTTAAGATTTTACTTATACGTTTTTCTTTAAAATAATTGCATTTTCATATGTTTTCAACCCACAAATTTTTATAAATGATCAACTTTTAGAGAGTACTAATTGCACAAGAAAACTCAAGCAAAACGTTAAAAAAAGTTTTTTTTCTGTCACGAAAGAAATTTTAGCTGTTTTTCTTCTTATAATATTAAAGTATTACATTTGCATGAAAAATATATCAGGAATAAGAACTGAAATTATAAAAGTATTAATATAAAATGCCTTAATTTAAAAATTTTGCATGCACACATTTCACAAGGAAAAAAAATTACATTATGTTATTGCCTCGGAAATATTCTGCTTTTATTACTACACATTCTTTTTTATAGTTATTATTTCTATTTATAAAATAGATTTTTTATCATAACGCATTTTTTAGCTTTTTTTTGTAAAAAGGGGTTGTGGCTGAATTGCCTAATTTGTTTTCAAATGAAGTTTGATTCAACTTCTAACTTCCCGACATGCACAAGCGATATATCAATCGAAAGATAATAACGCAAAGAATAAGATTAAATGAAAATAAAAAAAAACGATAGGTTTGTGATTTTTAGGGTACCAAGTTTTCTTAAGTCTTTTGGCCTCGGTTGCCGAGTGATCATGCTCACGAGGTTGTAGCAGAGGGGGGCTGCTGCACATTAAATCACGTTAGGTCGAGATTCAAAAAGCCTACAAATCTCATGGTGTGAGTGCTAGAACAGGTTTTATCAGCTCAGGCACTAACCTTGCCATTGACCATTGTTCAAAATTACGAGCTCTATTATTCCTAGGGTTGCTTCATAGTGTGATTTGGTGTGGTGTGGTAGTTAGGAGAGGGGGTGCCAGCTCAGGTGTCGTCCACGTCACTTGACCATGGTTCAAAATTACGTGGTCCGTCGCCAAAAGCCCTCGTGTAGCTGAACAGTGCGACGTTAATATTAACTCAACTCAACTCATTCATAGTGTGATGCAAATTAAAATCAAATCAATTCAAAATATCTTTAACCCGGGAGAAGTCACGCACTCGATACTAATTTAAGTGGTTTTTTTAGTGGTATTGCCCTTTTTCATGGACAATGTGAGTATTCGATGGAACTTTTACAAAATAAGTTAGGGAAATTAAAAGTTAAATTATTTTAAATATCTTAGATTTCTCTACCAATTCCCGAAATTTCAATTTCAACCCACATATGGTTTAAAGTGAGAAGTTAATAAACATCAAATTAAATAACTGATGTTCTAATTATATTTATTGGTGTCAAACCCATCAGGAGCAATGTTAATTTTAAATTGACCTGAAATTAAATTACTAACATTAAAGGATAGAAATGAAATAGAATAAAATTATGATGAAACACGTTAAAAGTAAGCAAAAACAATGTTCAAATTCTAACTTTATGAGAATTTAAAGAAAATTATTTATAATAATAGCCGATAATTTTCTTCTTTTCTTATCTGTTTTCAGGTATTTTATTTTTAAATATCTGCTCTACGCGTAAAACAGGGCAATGTCTTTTATTTTGCGATGATAACAAACTTGAGATTTTTATATAAATATTTTCTTTTAACGACCTGATGTTTAGGAAAATTTCGCGTTGAAAGTACAAATTTATTACTGACTCCCTTTTCTAGGTATAGGCTGGTTGTAATTTTAAACCAATTTTCTTCCTCACATAGAAATACTTTTTGACTTTTAAAGTCTTAACTGACATTTAAAAAGAAGAAATAATAATTATTTATCTTAAGGTAACTTCTTTTCTGGTTTAAAATGAAAGTTAAGTATTATTTCCCAAAGGGAATTTAATACAGTTAAAGTAGTAACTGTTGCTCAAATTAAAGAAAAGAGACTTTGCCGTTAAAAGAACGCATTTCATGGTACTGAAAATCAATGAGTTGTTGACAATTCGTGACATAAAATGTCATTATATAGTAAACCTTATGCTTATGACAAAAATTTCATCAAATATTTTTAAGTATTGTTAGTTAGGTCATTATATAGATATGTGAAAAGCAATTTTGTTTCTCCTTCCTAACAAAAATTTACCATTTCCATCATAAAACGATCAAGACTTAATGTTCTGTTAGACGGTAGTATAGGAAAATACACTATAACATCCATTTCTTTTTAATAAAATTGTATTTAGTAATACTATGCATGGAACTTAAGCCCTCATTAATGGAACCTGTATTTCTGCGTTAACAGCCAAATAAAATATATTTAAGAGTCACCAATGAGCCCTAAAACTAAAATAAAGTCGAACCTCGACATTAGAAACCTCTATAGTGAGAAATTTTCTATACAGTGAACTTTTTCCTGGAACCATGATTATTTCACGATTTTCTTTGTAAAGTAACCTCCCAATAGTGAAGTGCATTTTCGATACACACACACACACAAAGTATTTTTTTCTTGAGATTCAATTTTTTTCTCTCTATTTCTAAAGTATAAAGGATATTGATTTAATATTTGATATTCCCCCAAGTAGCTTATCACACAAATATTATAAAAAATCGAGATCAGTTAAAAAATTATGATTCATCGAATTCCTGTTCATAACGCATAAGAATATGTGTTGCATGAAAGTTATGTAGATGTCGATGAGGCAGTTTTGAAGTGGGTACACACAATGCGGTATTAAAATGTTCCGATCTCTGGACTTTTCGTAATAGAAAAAGAATATATTCAAGAATAATTTGAGAAGGCATTGGAATACAAAAAAATTTCTAGGCAAGAGGGAATGACTAGAAAAATTTAAGTAAAGACACGGAAAAATACGCTTGAAGGGCTTTTTGGTACATGGCAAAGATGTGAGGTGTATTATGAAACAAAGCATTGTTTCAAACAAAAATAACAATTTTAATGACTAATTCAATTAAGGATGCTTGAGGTAATGCATGTTTAGAATATCTAGCTATAAAAAATAATGTATCTTTAAAATTACTTGTATGTTTTAAATTCGTTATTAACCTTAAAATTCCTTACTCTTAATATAAAATTAATTTCTTAATGTTAAAAATACAGTGTATTCCTCGACAATATTTTCTCTTGTTTTCCTTACAGTTTTTCTTTCTGTTTTTGATGGGTAAAATATATTAAATAAATATATATCAATTTACAAAAAAGGTGTGAAAAATTATTTCTTTTAATATATAGTGTTTAGGAAATAAAAATTTGTTTTATGTGGTTTATAAAGTATATTGAAAGATGAACCTCTAGATAAAACGAATTTTCCATTTAACGAACTTTTTCCCAAGTTTAGTGACTTTGTCAAATAGACGTCCTACTATATATACATGAATGAAAAGGGTAAATCATATGTTTTAAGGATTTTATTCTACAATAACTCAATATAAATTAATGTCTTTTGGTATCATATTTTAAAATTCTATATTTCCTCAAAAGGAAGAATAAATTGGTTATTAATAACACAAGAAAGACTCAAATTTAGTATATCCGTATATTGCCGAAGGGCAGTCAGAATGACTATGTAGGGAAATAATAACTAATGTGTGAAAACGTTTATTCAATTCCTAATATTACATCGCAGTCTCTATAAATTTATTTATTTATCTTGGTGGAATTTTCAATCCTTAATTAAATATATCTTAAAGCGCTCAAATAAGCTCGTCTTATATGCGTGATTATTTTGGATGACAATACAATAATTTAATCATAATTAATAAAAATTAATTGATTAAAACTAATTATTTAAAGAATTACAAATACAGCTACGTTGGCATCATTTCTGGCGACGTGTCAAAACTTGACAAGGTTTTTTTCTCACGTTTTAAAGCATTCAGTTGAACTGAAATTTTATAGACACGTTTGTTTTGGATGTCACTACGATACTTTAATGATAATTAATAAAAATTAATTATCACTTATTGTTGTGATTCTGTCATACGTGTATACATATTTATTTTAATCGTAACTATTAATGAAAAATAGCTAAAATAAAGTTTTTCTTGTTTGTTGTTTTCTAATGCCACCTGTCTGACGTAGTCAGATCGAGGCCCACGAAATTCATCGTGGCATGGGCAAAAGGTACGCCTGTCGTTGGCCTTGAGCACCATACAGGTGACAGTACGATTTAGCTCGGCGAAATTCCCCGAAGGGACGATAGATGGCGACACGACCTCTATCTCCACCTCCACAATTTCTGCATGTAGACTGAAGGGGAGGGAAATATTCTCCAGCCCGAGCGCTCGTGATTAAGCCCACAAGACTACGGACCCACTGATTTAACGAGCACGTACTCCGTGTGTACTCGGAGGGTGTTTTGTGGCATCGGGTATCGAACCCAGGCCTTCCGGTCTGGAGTCCGATGCTCTAACCACTAGGCTACCCACGGCAAAGTTTTTCTTTGTTGATCTATGTAGGAATTGATTTAATTGTTTTATATTACTTGTTTAAAATTAATTGTTAATATTTGTTTATATTTATTACAGTCATATAACAAGTTATATGAAAATAATAATAAAAAAATTAACTTCACAGGGGAAAAAATGCATTCCCAGAAAGTGTAAGAAGTTGTGTCATTATATGCGTAATTATTTTTCTAATCGAAATGGGCAATCTAGTGTTAAAAACTGAAATCATCTTGATAAATGAAATGTATATAGTAAGAAAAAACAATTATAATAATAAATTCAAAAACATGTCTAAACCCATAAAAAACAAAATATAACATTTTATTTTTTTATCTAAATCATGCATGGTGAAACGAATATTATTGAAAAAAAATTCATATAGAAATAGTTTTCAAATAAAAATGACAAATGAATGACTTAAAAATGTATTTACATAATATCTACACTTTTACCATAGTTTGAAACATCACAAATCTTCACAAAAATCTCCAATTTAATGACTTACATTTTATATTCAATTAAAAGAAACTTTTGTAAATAACTTCTACTTAATGAACCAAAATTCATCTTTTTATATTGTGCAATATATTCAAGAACGATTTACATTTCAAAGGAGACAAAAGGTTTTAAATGATGCATATTAAGTGAATATAATATTCGAGCTCGTATCTTTGTTTTCAAATTATTTTTCTTTGAACTACTATTTTGAAAGAATTTAACTGACTTATTAATTTGTATATTACATCTTTTGAAGTAAAAATTTCCACAGTCAATTTGGAAGGAGATGAGAAACGCGAAGAGATAGAATGAACTAATTACTTCTCTTCCTTTTTAGGAGCAGGTGAAAAAATTTCTGAAGAGCTTTCACGATGCAGCCGCATAATTAGTATACAATTTGAGTGAAGAGGAAGGTGTGATTGTTATTATATACTGAAAGTACTCAGACTCTTGCGGAAAGTAATAAAGATATTCAGCTCAGTGCTATGGATAATGTTGTTCCTTAGGGTGAAGTTGGTAATGTATTAAATTATAACAAAGAATGTTAAATATTACTTTATATAAATATATATATATATATATATATATATATATATATATATATATATATATAAAAGAAACATGTATTATTTATCAAAAACAAGAAATAATAGATAAAAGAACATAACAAGAAATAGCGTAATAAAAATATAAAAGCTGAACATGAAGAACAAAATTATAGAGAAATAAAAGAACTACAAAAAGAAGAACCTAGCGAGTCAGAAAGCAATTTCGGACTTAGGACCGAATAAGTGGGGTTAAACTAGTTTGAAGGCGCCAAACTTCCCCCTTTGCAACTCGGTAGGAAAACCAAATAAAATAAAATAAACAAAACTTCAGAGAAAGTATAACTCAGAAAAGCATGATAAAACCAATCACTACTATTACGTAACAAACTCTCCCAAACTCTTAATGCAGAAAAATCACAAAATAATTATGTAAGAAAAGTAGAAAAATACTAGAAAAATTACATAAGAAAAGTATCTTTCAAAAAATAATTTAACAAAATTTCTTTACTCACAAAGTTTTTACGAAGAGAAGCAAGCATCTTGTCATTAATGAAAGTCAATTATTCACCAAGTTAAAAAATTCGAAAAAGCATAAACACATCTTTTGAGCTGACTTTTAAACAAGCCAGCAAAGACAAGTATAAAATGACGACAATCAAATATGGTAAAATTTGAATTGGTTGATTGTCAAAAATGTAAATTTGCTAGGTTCTAATTTGGTTTGGTTGTCAACAATGTGTAAGATGTTTAAGATGTGGTGGAAAAAATGTAAACTGTAATATGAGTGTTATGATATAATCTTCACAGCAAGACCACTAACATGCTGACTTTGAAAACCTATTGTTGTGTGGTGGATTTGGAATTCAAGTAGCAAGACGGTTAATGTATTTGTGATGAATATAAGATCTCAAGAAATTAAAAGGGTATTCATGATCCAAACAACATTGAAAATTTGTTTTATATTATTGTATTTTTATCTATTTTGTGGGTAGTTAAGTTATCATTTCTAAATAAAAAATTCAAAATGATATTTCTGTAAATTGATATATGAAACTTAGTGTTCTATACGGGAATTTTAATTATATGGAACTTAAACGAATCTCTTTTGTCAAAAATGTTACTGACTACAATATTGTTAATAAGATGCAAGTCTAAATCCAGAATTGCACCCTATTAGAGTTGAAGTTAGTTTTAAGGAGCTTGAGATAATCAGGGTAGAACGTAATATTTGGTTTGTATTCACTATTTTTACCAAAAATTATTATATCATCTATATAACGATAAATTAAGTAAGAATCATTTACAACATGATATATTTCAAAAAAATGTAAATATAGGTTCGCTAAACAATTACTAGCTGGACCATCCTGAGGTAATCCTTTGATCTGTTTATAAAGATTATGATCAAAAATGTAATGAAATTTTCTTTTAAAACGAGGTTAACAAGAATATCAAATTTTTCTTTTTTCATTGAAGTATATAATTCATATTTATCATAAATTAACTGAAGAACCTTAATCATATCGTCAATATCTATATTATTAAAAAGGTCCTCGAAATCAAAACCATGCATAGAAAAAATCAACATATCCTTAGTAACTCCAGCAATCTCTGAGCTATTTTTAATAATTGCCGTGTTTTGTAAATTATCAATTAGATTTTGAAGTAGAGATTGCAAGATCTTCCCAGATATCGTGATATATGTATTGAATCCATTAGTGATACTACGGAATTTTATAGGGCTTTTATGAAATTTTTGGTGTTAAAAAATACTTGGATATTTAATATTATTTAGATGAATATTCAGTCTTTTGTTCAAAGCTAAAAGACGATTATTATCTTCTCTATAATTGTGAATTGATTTTTAAATGAATTATTATTTAAAATGTGGTTACTTAATATTTTACTCTAAAAATATTTACAAATTATGGCATAATTAGCAGAGACCTTATCAACATATGTAATAACGAAGTCATTTTGGATATTTACTATTGATCATTTAAGATCTTTATACATAATTTCATTTTCAACAGTAAAATCTAATTCCCGAATTTCTGTTGCTACATAAGATCTAAATTGATTGAATGCTTCAATCGGCTTTCCGTATTTAATTGCCATTTTAAGGTAGAATTTATCTAAATCTTTTATGATTTGTTTCATAACGTTAGATTTATTTTTTGTGATCATCAGTCTAAAACCGGTACCTTTTTCCATAAAATTTCTTAACAAATCATCTTTCACGATGCTAAGGCCTCCTGCGACAACGTGCTGATGATAATCATCAATATAGTCTCGATATAGATTGCATCTACATGATTCAGAACTTAGGAGCTCCGAGATTTGATTATAATTAAATATAAATCTACCAAATTTCTTGTTGTATTTGAAAGCCTTTTTAATAATAATATTTTTAATAGGAAACACGGATTGATATTTTTGAAATATACTTGAAAAATTAATTTTGTTAAAAGATTTATATTCATAAATAATAATGTACAATATTCTGTAGAGTAATTTTCACTTGCATCTAATTTAATATTCATTTTTTGTACTAAATAGTTATTAAGGTCTCGAATCATTTGCATACCATGAGAATCTCGAAATTTATATCTGCTTAAAATATCTGTCATACTTTTAATTTCAGTTTTATTCAAGCCAAACATAAACGATTTAATTAAGCCTGTGTTGTAGTTGTCATCAAATTTAGCAGCTAATTCTAACATAGAATTCTTGAGGGTTGACATGTCTCTAGTAACTCTTTTTCTGCGTTTAGCTTTTGAAATTCTCGCTAAACGAATATTATTACTATTATCAATAAATTTATTAAAATTCGGAAGATATAATGAATTCTCGGATTTTGTTTAAAGTTAATAAGACACTTTCACCTTTCCATATAACATTCAAACCATAAGGATAATATGATCTAAATGAATCTATAAAAAAGTTTTCGAACCATGATCTTTGTTTAATATTTGGCACTATTCTAAGTATATGTACAGTTATGTTATTGAATCCATGTTTATGAAAGTGTCCTATCTCAATCTTAGCCTGGTTTTTGTTGCAATCAAATTTCCTTGTATCAGACCTATTAAAATATATATATATATATATATATATATATATATATATATATATATATATATATATATATATATTTTAGATTTAACTATTATTGACAACAAATTATATAGCAATATATATGATAAAAGGGAAGCATTTAAATTCAATGTCATAAAGATACCAAACTTGAATAGTTGTATACATATATCAGTATTTAGAAATATAATTTTAAATTTTCTGATGAGAAATAATAATTTAACTGCGCACAATATTGATAAATTCAAAAATATCCAGAAATTTATATTATGTTGCATACAAAATGATTATACCATCAACTTCCTGAGAAAATATATAGATCAGAAATATTTCTTAAAAATATTTTTAAACTCGTAAATGCACAAATCCACCACACAACATTAGGTCCACAAAGTCAGCTTGTTAGTGGTCCAGCTGTGAAGAATTTGGGCATTCCACTTACAGGATACATTTTAATACACACACTTAAACCAATATTTACACGACTACACTTTAAAATTATTTATGACCAATTAAACATTTATGTCCAATCACACATTTATGACCAATCAAAGGCTTATGACCAATCAAGCAAGTTTTTTACATGCGTTCTGGTTTTGCATCTAATGCCAAGTGGTCAAACTCTAGTGTTAGATCAAGAATCGTTTGGATTGACATGGCATTGGTTAAATGTTATAAGCAGAATATGAAGTGGTAATTGATATAATAAATATGAAAAGTCGTGCTATAAGATATGGATCGTATTCTTGATGGGATACTCTTTGGTGAGTTTTTAATGATTTACTCTATTCATTTGTGAATATACTGTGTTTTTAATTTGAACATTCGGTTTTAGAAATTTTTAGTTTGAACTTTCGAATTTTTTGGCTTGAACTTTTTCGGATTTTTTGGCTTGAACTTTCATATTTTTGGCTTGAACTTTCAGATTTTTAGCTTGAACTTTCAGATTTTTTACCTTGAACTTTCAGATTTTTAGCTTGAACTTTCAGATTTTTTGAACTTTCAGATTTTTAGCTTGAACTTTCAGATTTTTAGCTTGAACTTTCAGATTTTTTAGCTTGAACTTTCAGATTTTTTAGCTTGAACTTTCAGATTTTTAGCTTGAAATTTCACATTTTTAGCTTGAACTTTCGAATTTTTAGATTGAACTTTCGAATTTTTTGGCTTGAACTTTCGGTTTTTTTTGAACTTTCGGACTTTTTAGCTTGAACTTTCAGATTTTTTAGTTTTGAAATTTTGATTTTAGATATTTTTAATTTGAACTTTCGGATCTCAAATATTTATTTTCTACCTATACAACTATTTTAAATATGAGTGCATCATCTTGGGCGTTTGATGGTTCACTTATATTATGCACTAAATTGTTTTTAAATTTTAATATTTTTAATATTGTAATATCTTTCAGAATGCGATGGCGAATAATTTATTTTCAAGTATAATGGTTTAATTTTAACTTTTTAATTTAAATTATAATGGTTTAATTTTAACTTTTTAATTTTTTAAATTTTTTTGAAATTTGTATATTTTCCAATTAACTTACCAAGTTGCAATAGGGAAGGTTGGCGCCATCAAACTAGTTTAACCCCACTTATCGTTCCTAAGTCCGAGATTGCACTTGGATATTTTATAAAGTTTTATTTTATTTTATAATTTTTAATTTTGTTTGAAAACGATAGAATATTATCTTTTATATTCGCCATTGATATTTTGAAATGTTTTAGTATTATAAGATTCATATATTTCAATTTTACAATTGATAATTGTGATTGTTTTTATATATTTAAATATATATATATATATATGTAAATAAATATAAATAAATATGTATATATATATATATATATATATATATATATATATATATATATATATATTTAAATATATAAAAACAATCACAATTATATCAATTTAAAATTGAAATATATGAATCAAAATACCAAAACACTTCAGAATATCAATGGCGAATATAAAAGATAATGTTCCATCATTTTCAAACAAAATTAAAAAATATAAAAATAAAATAAAAATTTATAAAATATCCAAGTGCAATCTTGGACTTAGTTTCAACCGATAATGGGGTTAAACTAGTTTGATGGCGCCAACCTTCCCCCATTGCAACTTGGTAATTGAATCGGAAAATTTTCAAATTTCAGAAAAAAACTAAAAATTAAAAGTTAAAATTAAACCATTATACTTTAAATTAAAAATTAAAAAAATAAATCATTATACTTGAAAATAAAACTATTCGCCATCAAATTCGAAAGATATTGCAATATTAAAATTTAAAAACAATTTAGTTCATAATATAATTGAACCTCAAACTTCCAAGATGATGCACCCATCTTTAAAATAGTTGTAAAAGGTAGAAAAATAAATTCACTGTCCGAAAGTTCAAATCAAAAAATATTTGAGATCCGAAAGTTCAAGTTAAAAATCTGAAAGTTCAAGTTAAAAATCTGAAAAAGTTCAAGTTAAAAATTGAAAAAAATCTGAAAGTTCCTGATTAAAAAATCTGAAAGTTCAAGTTAAAAATCTGAAAGTTCAAGTTAAAAATCTGAAAGTTCAAGTTAAAAATCTGAAAGTTCAAGTAAAAAATCTGAAAATTAAAAATCTGAAAAGTTCAAGGATCTAAAATCTGAAAGTTAAAAAATCTATTCAGTTAAAATCTGAAATCTAAAATCTGAAAGTTAAAAATCTGAAAGTTCAATCTAAAAATCTGAAAGTTTCAATCTAAAATCTGAAAGTTCAATCTAAAAATCTGAAAGTTCAATCTAAAAAAATCTGAAAGTTCAATCTAAAAAATCTGAAAGTTCAATCTAAAAAATCTGAAAGTTCAATCTAAAATCTGAAATTCGAGGGTTCAAGCTAAAAAATCCGAAAGTTCAAGCTAAAAATTTCTAAAAACCGAATGTTCACATTAAAAACACAGTATATTCGCAAATGAATGAGAGTAAATCATTAAATTTACAGCATATTCACAAATGAATAGAGTAAATCATTAAAAACTCACCAAACAGTATCCCATCAAGAATATAGATCACATTTCTTGTAGCGCGACATTTCATTTTGTAGCATAAATCGATTATCGCATCATATTTTGCTCACCAGCATCCTTACGCATGTCAATCCAATCGATTCTCGATCCAGCACCAGTATGACTACTTGGCATTAGTATGCAAACCATATCACGTGTAAAGGAGCTTGCTCGATTCGGTTGGCCGTAAATGTCTGAGTGGGCATAGATGTTTGACTGGTAATAAATAATTTTAAAAGTATGTATATATAGTCGTGTAAATATTGTTTTTAAAAGTGTGTGCGTATTAAGATGTATGTTAAAATGTAGCACTAGTAGTGTGGAATGCTGGAAATTCTTCACAGCTGGACCACTAACAAGCTGACTTTGTGGACCTAATGTTGTGTGAGGTGGGTTTTGTGCATTTACAGGATTTAAAAATATTTTTAAGAAATATTTCTGATCTATATATTTTCCAGGGGAAATTGATGGGATAATCATTTTGTATACACAATAATATAAATTTCTGGATATTTTTGAATCTATCAATATTGTGCGTAGTTAAATTATTATTTCACAACAAAAATTTAAAATTATATTTCTAAATACAGATATATGAAGACAACTATTGAAGTTTGGTATCTTTATGACATTGAATTTAAATGCTTCCCTTTATCATATATATTGCTATATAATTTGTTGTCAATAATAGTTAAATCCAAATCCACAAAATTCAACTTTGTTTGAGTTAAAATTCGTCTGTATTAATTTTAGGTATTCCGGATAAAAATTAATGTTAGGTTTAAATTCTCTATCATGACCTATAATTAAATCATCTATGTATCTTAACAAGAGGCAAGAGGGTTCCTTTCTTCGAACTATTTCATAATGGTGTAAATACAGAGTTGGCAGACTATTACTAGCCGGCCACCCTGAGGCAATCCTTTGATTTGTTTATAAAGTTTGTTCTAAAAAAAAAAAAAATGAAGTTCTCCTGTATAACAAAACGAACAAGTGTATTGAACTTTTCTGAACTAATGTAATTAATCAAATCATATTTCTCATATGCATCTGAAAGTACCTAAATTATATCTTCTATTTTTTAATGGAGTTAAATAAATCTTCGAAATCGAACCCATTCACAGAAAATACCTCTTGTTGATCAACTTTCTTTTTATTACATCATGGCTGTTTTTTATAATAGAAGTATCCTTAAATTTGTCTATTGTATCTTGTAATATGGTCTGTAAAATTCTTCCCGATTTTGATATATAAGTATTGAACCCATTTGTTACACTGCGGAATTTGATTGATTCTTATGAAATTTAGAGTCAGAAATATATGGGGATATATAATTTTATTGCTAGAAATATTTAATTGTTTACCAAATGCCAATAATCTGTTGTTAATTTCTTTCATACTAAATTTTTACATCATATGCATTATTATTTTGTATATGATCATTTATTAATTACTATAATAATATTTACATATAATTGCATAATTTCTGGTACTTTATCTGCATAAACAATCACAAAGTGAAAGTTTTTTGTAAGTTTTCTATTGGTCCCTTAATTTTCTATAACAATCTTCATCTTTTGTTCTAAAATTAAAATTCATTAAGTCCTTGAGGACATGAAACCATATTCTTTAAAAGCCTGAGTAGGTAAATTATATTTAATTGCAACATTTAGAATAAATTTATTAATATCTTCTGATAGTTGTTTTCTCATTTAAGATTGCTGTTTGAAATAGTCAATCGATAACCAGTACCTTTGCTCATAATTTCTCTTAATTTCTGTGATCCTGTACAATTTCTAAGTTGCCAGTTATTACGTGCCCATGATATTCGTCTACGTAATTCTTGTATTCATTGCAACAAACATTCTTTTTATCCACCAATTCCTTAATACTATTATAGTTGAAAATTGATCTACTAATTTTTTTTATTATACTTGAACGCTCGTTTTTATTAACATTTTTCATCGGAAATAAATCCATGTGTTTCCCAAATATTTCAGAAAAATTGTATCCCATTATATGATTTATTCATGTATAGCAAAAGTAAATAATTCCATATTATAAACCTCCTTAGAGTCTATTTTTATTTTTAATCTATTTGTAATATATTTGCATAATCCATTACCAAGTGTGATCCATGATTATTTTTAATCTAATACTTTTTAATAAAATTTAAAACTATTATTATTTCCTGTTTTTTAAGTCCAAATAAAAAATGCTTTTATTTTCCAACACTAAAACTATTCTCAAAGTCTTGTAATAAAATATTTACTTCTGTTTTAACTGTATCTATATCTCTATTTTCTCTCTTTTGCGCCCACCCTTACCAACTCTTTTTTTTCTCTTGAAACTATTATTTCTACTATTATAAATAGATTCTTTATCATTTTGTTTTTCACTGCCTGTATTAAATTCTTATTATTCCATATTACATTCAATCCGTAAGGATACATAGCATTATAAATACCAATGTAAACGTTTTCATACCATAGTCTATTTATCTTATTTGGAACAATTTTAATAATATTAGAACGCAACATCTTCAAAGCCATGTTTATTAAAATGTTGTATTTCTATTCTTCCTATATTTTTTTTGTTGATGTATTTTCCAATGTCGGATCTATGTTGGTTGATTCTCGGTTCATAGCTCCTGTTGTTTGACCTATATATTTAAAAGCCGCAAACACCACATGTCAACATATAAATGCAGTTGAATGTTTTACAGAACTGAATTCTGATTCTTCATTATTCTGTTCATGTTGCATCATGGGGCAGGTTTTGCATCTTTTATCCCCACATTTTCTAAATCTCAATTTTAAATGATCTGAATCACTATGATACTTATTATCAAATGTTTCGTCATATTTAAAATAATTACATTTCGATTAATAATTTCTCCACTTCGATACATCATAGTAATTTCCTACAAAACCAGTATTCCAAATAATACGCGTTTTATATCTTTTAATGTTTTCATTATCATGTATTCCTAATTTCGTAATTTTCTGAATAACCAACGAACAAGAAGCTAACGTTTTTTTTATTTTTTATATTATTTATAATTTTTTTTGCATGCTGTCTCATATTGTCTGCGCCTTCTATATTCCTCCAAATCACACTTATGTAATTGTCTCATTTTATCATATTCAACATAACCAAAAAATATCATTCTCTCTCTAATGGTAATTGATTGACGATAGCTTTAAAACACCATCATATTGTACCACCGAGCAATGACAATCAAAATTGAAAGCCAAGTCGCCAGTCTTTAAAAATATATAAATCTTTAATATCATTATGTGTTTGAGTTAATATATATATATATATATACATATATATATATATATATATATATATATAAATTCCCTTAAAAATTACTTTATATTCTCCTTATCCACTTACTCAGAACTAAACCCTCATGTCTCAAAATAATTCACACACCATGAGATTAACATATGAATATTCATGTCAAACACATGAATCAAAATAAAATGTTTAAATCGATCTTCATGAAACCCTCAACAGCACATGACTCAGAGACAGCATATATTTTTTTATATATATGTATATAAGAAAATAAACATTGAAATACCATTAAAATATATTTTAAAAACGAACATTGAAAAAAAAACAAACAACATAATAAAAAATCAAAAACACAATAGTTAAAAAGTAATCAAATGTAAAAAAAAAAAATATATTATCAATAGCTAAAATTCTGTTTCTATTAAGAAATCAAAATCAACTATATATTTTTGGTCTTAAAATTTATATTCGAATCATTAAGACATTATACACAAGTAAATTCATACACATGCAGGCGCAAAGCAGCCCATCATATGAATGAAAATATTTAAATATATAAAAACAATCACAATTATCAATTTAAAAATTGAAATATATGAATCCCAAAATACCAAAACACTTTAAGAATATCAATGACGAATATAAAAGATAATGTTCCATCATTTTCAAACAAAATTAAAAAATATAAAATAAAATAAAAATTTATAAAATATCCAAGTGCAATCTCGGACTTAGGACCGATAAGTGGGGTTAAACTAGTTTAATGGCGCCAACCTTCCCTATTGCAACTTGGTAATTTAATTGGAAAATTTTCAAATTTCAGAAAAAATTAAAAATTAAAAAAGTTATATATATATATATATATATATATATATATATATATATATATATATATATATATATAAATAAATATATATATATATATATATATATATATATATATATATATATATATATATATATTCTTCTTTCTTTATATATATATATATATGCATACATATATACACTGGTGTGCAAAAATTAAGGACGAGATGGTTTTTCAATATAACTGTGTACAAAAGCTTTCCAAATCAACACATTTAATAGCGTAAGATCCCCAATACGCGTAAGGACATGTGTAATGTAAGCAACACCTACTAAAAGAGAAATCAGAGGGATAAAAAGAAGCTTGATTGAGAAAGTAGCATGGAGCGCAATGCGACTGAAGGCCGAAACATGCCTGTGATGGGTGTCCAGCAAAAAACATCCTGTCTTTAGTAGAGGATATGATCTCCCCTGACTGCTAGGCAGGTCTCACAGCGTCTGCCCATGCTGGGAATGGGGGTGTCAATGAGTTGTTGAGGCATTGCTGCCCATTCGTCTTGCAGCGCGAATCGAAGCTCCCGAATCGATACTGGTGGTAAGGTACGAGCTGCCAAGCGTCTGCCTAGAAAATCCCCTACATGCTCGATGGGATTGAGATCCGGAGATTGTGCCTGCCAATCCATACGTTTAATATCCTCACTCTCTAAGAGCTATTCGGCAGCTACTGTGTGGTGACATGGTGCATTGTCGTCCATGAAAAGGAACTGCAGACCCATAGTGCCTCTAAAAAGACGCACATATGGAAGAAGAATCTCGTTACAATAACGGGTCTCGTTGACTGAACCTGGGACTGGAAGTTCTAAATTTTAAATCATTTTTGAAGCAGGATAATACAACATTAACAGATGATATGATAGAGGAAGTGAAAATACTACAAAACTGGGAAATATTGTCATTTTATATTGAAAATGAAGATCTGAAAGAATTGATTAATAATTGCAATATTTTCAAACAACGATGTCTCAGTGGTGAGCATGGTAAAACTTCACAATTTTTCTTGATTTACATCAATCTTATACATCATTAACTGGACCTGTCGCGGAGCATTCGCACTGGGGATTTTGAATTTTCATATCGACATTGATTAAAATTACAAATATATGTTTTTATATGCAACCAACAAAATTCTACAAGGTGGACACGTAAACTATTATGAGAATTTGAAGGTGAAAATTGCAGAAACCCATCCTGACTTATACGAATGATTTAAACAAGGTTGTTTTTGGTATCAAATGGACCACTCAAAACAATTTTCTAGACAACCGATTGACCTGGTATTAGAGCAAACTATAAATGCAGACACTGATAGAAAGCTCACAAGTGTTATACACAACACAAATTCAATTTCGGTACGTCAACAGTGGACTTGTAATCATGATGTTAGGTCCATGATTATAAATCAAGTTTATCTAGAACTAGGTCTGCAAACTCATCAAGATGCTTCAGCAGATTTAAATCTCCCCATAATATCCGAAAAATACCAAACAATTGAGACAATTTATCGCGACCTTCAATCTATTTATTAATCCCTTCAGCTCAGAAGTGCCCAAAGACCAAAACTGATAAATATTTCATCTGGAAAAGCCGTATCACCACCGGTAGAGGCATTCTTTCTAAATATTGAAAAATGGGTATTATCAACCTAAAAAGATTTTTTCGGATGGTTATCAGATATAAACAGATTTGAAAAATCTATAAAGGAAATATCCATTGACAACTTCTCCAAAGATTATGAGAAAAAGAGGAAAGTTAAAGTAGGTAAAAAAATTCAAGAAATTAAAATCCAAAGATAATTATTTGGACACATGCTGGGTATCTCTATGGATTACAATGTAGACATTTCAAAGAAGTTGTATTACCTAATTACCTCAGTACCATTGTCCATGTGTCATTTGTATGGCACTTTTTCTAAGACCAATAAATCTGCTTTGATGAAATGCCTAGAAAAAGAGGTCCAGCATGATCAACCACATCATATTGATGTTCTAATAAATGATGGCCTTCTCCTATTGCATACAATGAAAAATGTTCTAAAAACATTTGAAAATATTTCAAAAAATTGTTGCAAATGATCACTCATTTAAATACATCGATAATTGACGTGATCTTTGATCAATAATTTACACCACCGATCAAAGATTACGTGCAATCCCAGCGGTTAGAATCTCCGCAATTAGAGTACACCGTAACTGTGCCTGAGCAAATTCGATCAATTGACTTCGCAAAAGAGCATAAAATTTTAAATTTTATAGAAGCTCTGGTTGATTTTTTTATTTCACATTAGGATACCAATGAAGTGGTGTCAATTATTGGCAAAAAAATTATATACATAAATTTCAGAAAATGTCATTGTTTCACTATTAATGAATCCAACAAAGTTGTCTCAAGAGTTGATGAAGAGTTTTCATGTCCAGCATATGAGGAAGCAGATACAAAGATAGTGTCACATACATCAACTATCTGGTAGAAATAGTAAATCAGAAGTATTGACACTGATAATGCTGTTATAATGCTTGGTAACATGTATCACCTTAAAAATGATTCGGTTGTTTGGATGGTTACGGGTACTAGAAATAATTTAAGATATGTGAACCTGACCAAAATACTCTCAGAGTTGGGATAGTTAATTTGTCAGAGATTACCTGGATATCATACCATCACAAAATGGGATTTTAACCCTACGTTCTTCCGAAAAAGAAAAAGTAAAACCTTACAAAACATTAAAAGAATTTCAGAGTACCAGGAAGCTTTCAAAAACTTCGGCAAGAGCGAATTAATTGAAAATACACATGAACAACAAAACGTCTTTAATATTATTCAGATATTTACATGCAATGTATACAATGCCGGTAATGTAATTGATATTGATGCCACTCGACTTCAAATGCTCATCCACTCGTATACAGTCTCTTATGTAAACGAAGCTTTTGACCGAAAAAGAACTTGCAAAAATTTGACGCTAGCAATCTACCAACTTGCAAAAAGCGAGTTATTGCAGCAGTTTCTGCGAGCAAACTATATATGTACCATTTGGAATAATGCTCATCTGAAAATATTCCAGCCACATATCAACCAGACAATAACGGCTGGGTATTGGAAAATGATAAATACCTCTTTAAATGGTTTGAAGGGGATCAACTACCAAGTTATGTCGTTGATTCACTCAAAACTCAATCAGGTATGTAGATATTGGCCTCCAAGATCTTGTTATTTAACATCTCTAGATTATTTTCTGTGGGGCTATGTAAAGTCATTGGTCTATGCGGATAAGCCACAAACGCTTGACCATTTGGAAGACAACATTCGCCGTGTTATTGCCGAAATACGGCCACAAATGTTGGAAAAAGTCATCGAAAATTGGACGTCCAGATTGGACTACATCCGAGCCAACCGTGGCAGTCATATGCCAGAAATCATATTTAATATGTAATGCCACAAGATTATCTTTCGAATAAAAAAAAAGTTCATGTCAATCGAATAATACATCGTTGTTTTTTATTGCAATTTAAAGTTCTATACCTCTAAAAAAACACCCTTTATATATATATATATAATTCAACTTTAATAATATAATGAAAGTATAATTATTTTTTTAAAGTTTAGGTATGTGTCTGGCTAGGGGTTGCAACTATACTAAGTGTCCCGCAATGAATGACATGAATTCTAATGTTATTGCGAAGAAAATATAAAAAAAAAAATGAGCTTTACACTTTATGGAAGTTGAGGGTACTATTTTATACACTCTTTACTATCTTTTACCTGCCTAAGTAATAACAGCAATCCCAACTCCATATTCGATCATCGTTCTTACCTGTGTTGGTGGCATCCACAGAGAAACTTTCAGCTTTTACAAAATAACGAAGGTCTGGCATTCGTGAGCTCTTGAGCTATAAGGGTTTTATAGTTTTAACCTGACCAACTGTCTGGTTAACCAAACTGTTAACCCAAACTGTGCTTTTCAAACTTTCCTCCTATCATATCTCAAAACCGTTCTACCGAATAACTTTAAATTTATAGGGTAGACTCAGCACATACATACAAACCAAATGGACTATGATATTTCAAAATCCCCAATATTTCTCTTTTTTATAACAAAATGATAACGAATTACCATGAAATTCGAAACTATTTCTTCAGAGGTCTACGAAAAATCCAATGTTTGGTATTTTCACTTGAATATAGTCCATTCCCTTGCATTAAAACTTACAAATTAAAACATCGTTATCTTTTTTTGTCTTAGATAAGCCAATTTGTTGGAATTGTGGAGGAAGGGGGTGTCCTTTTTTTGAGGCGGGTGTGTTCAAAGGGCTATAACTCACGTTCTATTGGATATTTTTTGATAAAGATTTATATACATGCTCTTAAAATACATATCAATAAATGATAAAAAATGATCTTTTTACTAGTGGTAAAAAAAGTTCCCTAAAAATGCTTGAAAATCAGGCAGTCACATGGGTGAGCCCCCTTTAGAGATATTTAGTGATTCTTAAAGAAATTCTATCTTTCAAATGCTTAGAAAAACAAAAACAAAAATATTTTATTTCTAACCTAACGTTAAGAATACCGAACAATTTGAAATGCATGGAAGAGTTTATAATAGATAATTGCTATGGACATTATTGAAAGAGAAACTAAGAAATAATTCCAACCAATAAAATGACGGAAATGATATTCCACTTTATGAATAATCACGGCAGTTTTTTTTTCACTGGTATAGCTGCCATCTGACATAATTATCTTTAGAGTATCTTGATGGAAAACAGTTGCTGAAGATTCGGAGGCCAATTTTTATTAAGTCCCAAAGGTATTTCTTTAAAATTTCAAAAGCCAGTTTTAGGATGTTTTGATCTCTTTCATGCTTGGAACACATATTCTACATTTTACTCACCACCAATATTATCAGCACAGGAAGATGACAGAACTAAATTAAATTTGTTCAAGCAGCTTTTAAAGTTACCATGACCAGTTAGAAACTGGGTTATTTTGTAATTAGTATAAAAATGATTGTAGGACAATACCTCTTATTAATGGTTGGAAAAAAATTTCTCTGTTAAGCTCCTTTATTTGAAATGAGATACTCTTGGCTCCAAGACTTCACCATTCTTTCGTTCATAGTCTTCTTGTAAAGTTATTTAAGAATATTAGCGGCAATGTCAATTTTGCGCTTGATTGTAGCCTTTGAAAGCCAATCGTCCCGCCCATTTCCAAGAACACCCGTGTGTCTGCGAACAAATGCAAAATCTAATGAGTTGTTATTATTTTGTAGGCTTTTAAGTTGCTTTTGGATCTCGACGATTATGTTGTTAGATGAAGAAATACACTTAAGATAAACCAAGGAGGAATGAGAGTCTGTACAGATGAGATAATCTGAGATGTGATACTATTTTGTCCGGTGATCCATTTAATGGAGAAGTTTTAATAAAATTTTAGCTACAAAAACTGTGCATTCATCGGGAATTCTAAATTGAAAGTGTCAAAATTCGACACCACTCCTGTACACAACAAAAGCAAAACCAACTCGGCCATCAATTTTACACCTATCAGTTTAGGAAATAAAAGGGAAATCATCTTTATTTTTGTCACTAAGGTGAATAATATTAATTATATTCCTCTCTGAAGGATGATGGAGAAAAATGGAGACGGAATACAATCATAATTAGAGAGGGAAGAAGCAAAGATTTTCCCTAAAATCAATATTATGAAGAAAATAGCAATGTCGTTTGGAGGGAAGCCAGATGTAGCATAAACGGACTCGTAACTGAAATTATTAGAGGTTGTTAATTTTGAAAATCATGACACTTGTTTTCTATCAGAGCTCTAACTTCAAAATCTTTTAGGATCTTTTTATCTTTAGAGGGAAAAATCATTGAAAGGCTATGTTGATTGATGACTGTTTTACTTACCGTACATTTAATCAACAAGGCATCTTTTTGATTTTATGTTTTATTTGTAGTACCTTGATGTATCATAGCACTGATAGTCAAATATCACTCTCTGAATTAAAAGCTAACTCTTATTTTTTGGATTATTTAATACAACAGTAATTATATTGGGAATATAGAGATCTGTTTCCCTTTTTTCCTATTTACATAAAGCATTTACTACAATGTATCCCTTGAACTCGCAATTAATCTACTATAAGGTAAATCGGGGGAAGTTTTTACATTTAAGGATGTTTTGATTAGTACATTGGGAATTGAAATAACAAGGCCATGAAAAAATAATCGTTTATTCTTCAATACTTAATTGGTTATGCACACAAAGTAAATTCTCTTCTTAATACGAAAATAAATAAGAAATTTTATGTTAAACAAATTCATTTAATTGTGAAATGTCCCTCATATATATGGGAAGATGCCATCAGTCATTGTGTACGATGCAACAGCAACACAGTAAATAAAAAAAAAGACAATCATTACCAAAGTTTTTGTGAAGGAACAATAACTAGAGAAAAACAAAACAAAATTAAATTCTTTCATAATTAGATTACTAAAAATGAATTTTTCCGCAGAACAGTCCGCAGCATGCTCAAGTAATAGCCGACTTCAGCCCTGCATATCCTCCTCCAATGGAGATTCCCTGTGAAATCCTCATAGCCTAATTATTAATTGTTGTTTTATTTTATACAATAACAAACAGTGTTATAAAATGAAAAAAAAACATTGAAGTTCATTTTTTATTTCTGAACCATGTGGCGTCTTCCCCCAAGTTTACGCGATGGATGTTACTTATGCGTATTTCCTTCTTGTTGTAGTGTAATGGCTGTTTCTACATGCATCGTATGTGTAAAATTATGCTTAACTCTCTTTTAAAGGGTGTTTTTAGAGGTATAGAACTTTAAATTGCAATAAAAAAAACGATGTATTATTCGATTGACATGAACTTTTTTTATTCGAAAGATAATCTTATGGCATTACATATTAAATATGATTTCTGGCATATGACTGCCACGGCTGGTTCGGATGTAGTCCAATCTGGACGTCCCATTTTCGATGACTTTTTCCAACATTTGTGGCCGTATATCGGCAATAACACGGCGAATGTTGTCTTCCAAATGGTCAAGCGTTTGTGGCTTATCCGCATAAATCAATGACTTTACATAGACCCACAGAAAATAGTCTAGCGGTGTTAAATCACAAAATCTTGGAGGCCAATTCACAGGTCCAAAACGTGAAATTAGGCGGTCACCAAACGTGTCTTTCAATAAATCGTTTGTGGCACGAGCTGTGTGACATGATGCGCCGTCTTGTTGGAACCACAGCTCCTGGACATCATGATTGTTCAATTCAGGAATGAAAAAGTTAGTAATCATGGCTCTATACCGATCACCATTGACTGTAACGTTGTGGCCTTCATCGTTTTTGAAGAAGTACGGACCAATGATTCCACCAGCCCCTAAAGCGCACTAAACAGTCAGTTTTTCTGGATGTAACGGTGTTTCGACATACACTTTTGGATTAGCTTCACTCCAAATGCGGCAGTTTTGTTTGTTGACGTAGCCATTCAACCAGAAGTGCGCTTCATCTTTAAACAAAATTCGCTTATGAAAATCGGGAACAACGGCAATCTCGTTTTGGACCCATTCGACGAATCTAAAAGCGTTGTTCAGGCGTGAGTCTATTCATTATGAATTGCCAAACCAAACTGAGAATAAATCACTTTACAGCTGTTAAATCGGTCGCCATCTTGGAAAGTATTACCAACTTAAACATCTTTACCTGGAAAAAACACTCTTTATTAATAATATCTTATTTCAAATAATAAGTACGTTTGTGAATTTTTTAATATGCGGAACAGAATACTATAAAAGATGTATCCACCCCTTTAAATGCTCACAAGATCGAAAGATAAGGCCAATTAAAAACAATTAATTCAGAAAAATTCTCAAGCAACACTCAATGTCGGACCAGACTCTTCACTCAAAAGGCCCAAAATTGCCATCTATCGACGCATAACAGTACTATTAACAAACTGGCGTCTTCCCCCGAATTACCTTAAATTCACTGTCTACTTTAAAATTACAATAAATATCTATAGCAGTGTATGTGTTTTGATGACACATTAGTTTTTCAAATACAATCTTCAATATAGAAGTAAGTTTTTCATTCTATTTAATAAATTTATTTCAGTTCATTGTGTAATTCATTTGTTTAAAAACTTTTCTTAACAATTTTTTTTTTTGCAATTAATACGAAATATTTATTTATGAAACGTATGAAACGTATCTTTTTTCCAGATTGAAATTTCCAAGTCTTTCATTCTGTTTATTAAGTTGGACTGCAATTTCTTTTGGATTAAAACTGAAGGCAAACTAAATGGTTGAATAAAAAAAAATCCATTTGTTTTCGGAGATTAGAGCTAATTAATAAGTTTTTGAAACTTCAATTCGTAATAAGCATTTATAGTTACTGCAATACAAAAAAAAAAGAAACATGCTTATAGGTATCGAGACAAATACCATTATTTACCTATTTTATTTTGTCAAGTTAGAACCATACTGTGAGCGTAACAATTTATTCGTTTTTCGAATTAGATATAAGGTGTGAGTTGATATGTGACATTTTATACGCTCAATATAAGTTTAGAATTGTGTTAAATGAAAAGGAATACAAAGATATTAATACTGAAGTTTAAAGTTTATCTAATAATCTCTGTAAGTTTTAAATTAACTCCTTAACTGTGGTCGGCGTATATATCCAACTCCTTTACCTTGTGTGTTAATAAGTGTAACTGATGGATATCACCGTCATTCCAAAATATGATCCATTTCTGTGTGCGTGGTTATCAATAAAACTATTTCGAAGTTTTTAAGAGAAAAATCTGCTTGTTTGTGTCTCATCTCCCCCCCCCCCAAATACACCACGAATGTGCTCCTATGTGAAAAATGGTGGCCACGGGGTAGCGAATCGCGTTACTTTTAATCGGTACTTAAAGGGTTAAGATAAAATATACTGTTAACTATAAAATGTTTAGTACAGCTTCCATCATCCTCTAATTAAAAAGGGCAACATTTTTGTGTTGAATAAAATAATGATAAACATAATATATGTATGATTTATTAAATTACGGGGAAAGAAGCCCATTTTCCTTTGGTTACTTCAATGAGTGTGGAAATACAGCATTTTATTTTTTAATCAAAACTTTGTAATGTTTTGATATTTTTTTTTATTTTTTTAAAAATATTTTTTGGCGAAACTTGCAACACATTCTTATAAAGGTAATTCATTTTATTTTTAAAGGAACGCTTTGTATGGAGTTGACTGGCAGTTTGCAGTCCTGTTTATTATTCCTTTTGTGTGAATGAAAAGTATCTGAACTTAACTAAGGCACACCTATCTTTTGGAACGACATACTACTCAAACATAACTTCTCAAACAATCCACAAGAAAGCTCCCTTAAGAAGAAAAAAAGTCGTAATCCCACACAATCTAACTTTAAACTAATTAGATTTTCGTGGAAAGAATAGTGCTCAGATGTCACTCTAATTAAAGTTTGCTTTTGTGTCATACATTTTTCAACAAATGGTATACACAAAGGTGTAATTAGTTTAAAAAGGAAAAATCATTTCTACTGCTAACTGGTAGGTTCTAAAATGTTCTTAGAATATCCGATCAGTTTCATTAAGGAAAATATCACTTCAGTTTGTGATGTAACTTGAAAAGTAGATATTGTTACGAATTTTGTGCACAATAGTGTAAATAATATATATTTTGATATGTAATGCATTAATATTTCTCTGTGTTATATTTAATTTGTGTTAAAATTGTAATATTTGCAAGCAACGCCGTCTCTTACGCTATAATGGCGATTCAATAAGAAGGTGGAACCTTGGCCATAAAGCCAAGTTGTCATCTTTTTACAAAACAAGTTGGTGACTTGGTGACCATTTTCGCGATGGCGGCCGTTTTGGCGACTTGCCGATCATGTTGGGGACTATTTTTGGTGAGTTTGAGACCCTGTGAATTATTCTTGAAATTAGTGGAGAAATACACAAATTTAACGATCTATGACGCAAACGGACTTATCTCGAAAGATCCGTGAGGGATATAAATAGCAAGAGGCTCACCAAGCTGAGTTAGTACGGAATATTCACCAGTGATTAGAGAGTATTGTTTTGACTAGCGATTAGTAGACTTGCCTTGTCCGTCATTACTGACAGCGGTGCTTATGATTAATCTTTTACATACGTGTATTTTAGACCATGTTAGTTGTGCCTGAGTACTGTTGAAGATTCTGATATTTAATCTGCGAATATTTCTTCTGAATCCGGTATTTCAAAGATTAGATTTTCGACAATAAATTGTCATCACTCTTTAAGAACTGTCTTGTCCTTTTCAAATGATTGGCATACAATCCTCGAGCACCGATAAGTGTAACAATATCTAGAAATGCAGATAATGTATGAATACAAAAATATCTTTCTCCATTTCAGACTTTAATATTGGTAAGCCTTTTTTACATATCCCACGAAGAAAGAAAGTGAAAATATTTTAAGTGCATAACAATTTTAATTAATTCAAATATTTTCACTTATAAATACATTTTAATATAGAGTTTCATCTACATTATTAAAATTCGTAGGTAAACAAACGTATCTTTCAATCTATGCGGCCCTATCCTCTCACGAACCGCTCGACGCAGAAACTCGCCGGAGATATCAGACGCTAGGGATTGATCCGTAGTGTCCGTTTTGATCAGTTATATTCCGATATTCTAATTAGTTAAAATATATTAATTAAAAACCTTAAAACAAATAATTAGTGCCATTTTTCACCGCCAGAGGTCAAGTTCAACTTCTTTCTTTTCAGACTTTTATAAGACGTGATCTAATTTTTTTCATGAGAATTAGACAAAAAATAATTAATGATTTGGAAAGTTCATTTACTTCGCCACGATATGGTATAATTCATTTTACAAAATAATTATGTTTTCCATTTTTTACGATTTTTTTTAAAATGAGTGAAAATCAATACGTTTTTTTGAGTATGATTTCTAAATTGTTCCTATAGTATTTTCTTTCACGCTAATGAAAAAAAAATATTTTACACTAAAAAAGTTTATGCTTTTCTCTTTTAGAATCAGTCATTTAAAAAATTAAACGTCAAAAACTGGTTTTTTTTAAAGATTTTTCAAATAATACTCTAACTTTTATTTCAATACTTACTAACTTCTTTATTTTTAAAAATAATCTCACGAAAATTTTTTTCCGTATGTAGAACGATATTATGCTTAATATATACAAAGTTTGAAAAAATTACTTAAAAATACGGTATTTTTTAAAAAAAAAATGTGTTTTCGTTTTTTCTCTTTTTGCTAGAATTATTTTAGCATTAATTTTGTTTCAGTTTTTATTTAAAAAAATAATTGTATGAAACTTTTTTCCGCGTATCGACATTTCAAAAAATGCTCAGATAATTTTAATTCAACACTTAATTTATAAAAAATTCCACTTTTTTCAACACAACTATTTTTATGAAGGTACATTTTCGTTTCCATGACCTAAAAAGCTGCAAATTGAGTGAGTGATATTAAAGTCCCACTGTCCACTTACTCAAAAGCTCTGATAGCGAGAGGGCAAGAGGAATTTCCATGATTATATGTTATTCATTTAAAAATGTTCGTGCAATGCCGGGGAAAAATAAACCTGTCTGACAAAGAAAAGAAGCAAAAAAATTTCGAAACAGGGAATTTTAAATTTTAAGCTTGGTAAAAGCCCGAGCAACACCGGGCTAGGTGGTGGAAAGGGGGGAGGGGTTGGAAGTAAATTTGAGAAAGAGTATTAGAAGTGGTAATTTTGTGAAGGAAAGGTAAAATTTATAAAAGTAGAGAAAGCCGTGCAATGCCGGGCCATGCAGCTAGTGTTATATTTATTTATCTCGAATATTTGGGAGGAGTTAAAAAAAAGAAAGCGTGTATAAGTGTGAGCAAGCGTTAGAAAACTCTTTGGCTTACATGTATTGAATTGCATAATAAAATTTTATTTTGAAGTAAACTTATATATAATTAACAAATTTATTATTATCATTATTATTTCAAACTGTATTTAAAAAAAATAATTAGGATGGAAAAGGTATAAGAATAGACAAAATTTTCATTTTCAATACATTATACTAAAAAAATAATTATTGTATGTATTTTGAGAAAAGTATCATCATTATTAGTCTATTTCCATTATGATTATGGGTGCTTCAGTACATACTTTTGTTATCAAAGACTTGTGGTAACGAAAGTAAGAAATGTAGGTGTTGCACTCAATATCACTTAAGTATCTCGAAACGACTGCATCAATCGCAGTATTTGATTTTGTCGTTGATATTATTCTGTTGTTTTTAGAGATAAGGTGAAATTGTCTTTTGAAAAAATTCAATCAATTGCAGAGATTTGTCTAAATCAAAATTGAATTTTAAAATATCCACTTAAAATCATACGTATTTTATCATAATTTTTATTAAGTAAAGCAGAACCTGTTGATGTGTATGGTAATAATGATTGATGAAGGAACTCGATAATGTCATCCAACTATTTGTTCGGAGAAATATATACTGCTACAATTATAATTTTTGTCCATTATCTATTACGCATTCAGCACAAATCCCCCACTGAAATTGAATGGTACCAAAATATCGGATTGACTGACAGAACATTCCATGAATGGAGTTATAATGTTAACAGCATCGCTAGAATTTTGATACATCGCAAATCTTCCTGCTCTTATTTGGTCGTTTATACTACACAATGCAGTTGAAATTTGTAATAGATATATCACTTTCATTGCCTAGCCAAGTTTCTGATTAAACTAAAATATTTGAATTTCTTATTACTGAATTTTGTGAGCTGTAAGACTTTGGCAATTAAAAGTAAAAAATCGATAAATCTTGTCTGTTCGTTAGGAAATTAATCAAACCTTTATTGATAGTTTGTAGTTTGTTCAGTGAAAGTCATTTAAATTCCTCTTGCAAATCAATTGTTGATGACGATCATCTTCGACAATGGTAAAATGTTTTATAATTATTTTTTGTCGTAATATATAATCCTTCAATACTCGTTACACGTGATAAACCAACGTATAATAATGATTGAGAGTGACGTCGATCGTATTCGTAAACAATTTCTGAGTATGTGTTGCCTTGAGATTTATGAATTGTTGTAGCACATGCATATACCAACGGAACATGCGTACGCTTAACAAATATTGTTTTGTTATTGTTGAATGGAATATTTGAAGACCTCAGTACGATTGGTACAGCCATTCTACTGACGTTAATTTCTGCCGCGTAATCTGGTACTTTGCGTCTTAATTTTTTCCCTATTTGAGGTAAATCTGGAACCTCAAGCCATATTGTCTTAACTAATCCTTCATAATTTGTTTCTACATGAACTAGCTTTCCAAGTGCACCATTTACCAATCCATCTGTCACATCAATATTTTTAGTAATCATGTAATAAATATTTTTCACATAAACTGTTTGACAAGGCAATCCATTTGTATCAATTAATGACATCTTATGTAATTTTTGACGCACGAAAGTGTTTTTTAATTCATAAAATTGATTATAATTTGATTTCTAGGTAACGTAAAAACAAAACAAAGTATGTATCGCAAAGCTAAAAGAGGAAAGGCTTGATAAAGCTGTAGTTTTATGTGGAGAAGGAGGTGGGTGCTAGCTCAGGGCTAATAGACGAAAAACACAAAATAAATTTAAAAGTCATAATTTTTAATCTATTTTTACAATCTTTGAATATATTACGGATAATACTATTCTACATATGGAAAAAAATGTTTCGTTAGATTATTTTTATAAATAATGAAGTTATTAAATAATTAATTAAAATTTTGAGTATTTTTTGAAAAATCGCAAAAAAAAAAAGATTCCGTCATTTTTTTTTAATGACTGATTCTAAAACAGAAAAGCATGAACTTGTTTAGAATAAAATATCAATTCATTAACTCGAAAGGAATCTTAAAGGGAATGATTTATAAACCATTTTTATAAAAGCGTATCAATTTTGACTCATTTAAAAAAAACTCGTAAAAAATCGAAGGTCTCATTAATTTGTTAAAAAAAAAATGTACCATATCGTGGCGAAAAAAATGATCTTTCCGATTCTGTAATTATTTTTTTGTCTGAGATAGATAGTATGAATTAGATGGTGTTTTTTAAAACGGGGAGGGAAATTTCAGAACTTCATTCATTTCTACCTTACCTTCATCGCTAACCGTAACTGGTAACGGATATTTCTCCCTTCCGTGCTATAAGAAGTTAACTTTAAATCCCATCGATGTTAAGGTAACTTTATTTTATATTTTTAATGGCGTATCATGAACATTTACATCAAGTATATACAGTTCATAAATCTAGTATATCTCTAGCCAGCCAGTAACGCTCGGCGAGAAAGGTCTTGTGCAAAGCAGAACAGTGTACAAGATGTGTGGAGTCCATGACCTCTCCAGAGCTCCACAGAGTACCTAACGGAGAAGTAACAACTTTGTTTACATATTGATGGTTTCGTAGGTAGTCACGTCTGGTCGCTAGGTGGAATTCAGGTACCTCTCTAATCCTAGGGCCATTACGCAATTTCAGGATATTATTCCACTAAGACTTGTCGGAAACGTGATTGTAGAAGTATTCCTGAGTACGACCTTTGAGTTATCTTTTAATCAGAGTTTTAATGTAATAGAAGGAGATAAAGGATGAGAATTTTTTTGAATGGCAAGAACACCCTTTTTAGATAGGAAGTCAGCTTTCTCCTTACATGCAATTTCACAGTGGGCAGGAACCCACTGAAGGACTATAGTTTTCTGAAGCGATGATAGGTTTTTAATATCATGGCGCAAAAATCCAAATCGTCTTGTGCCTATGAAATTAGATTGTTTTCAGAAACAATAGCCAACATAGAAGATCTGGTACTGCTCAGAATACAGCTCTTGCAAATTTTTAAGTAGCGCTGCAGAGAGCTAAACAAATCGCAGCAATATCACCGTTAAACGTAGTATCTCGGACGACAGGGACGTAGAAAGAAAAAAATTTCGAAGAAAACTCCGGAAACCTGCATTAGGGCTATCAGACAAAAAATATCCATTGGTACTGTGCGCAGATCTACTTCCTCGTGGTGCATCTGGAAAAACTGTATAATGGCTAAAAGTCCTACAACTTGGCATGATGCGCAGGGTATCTCATACCCGAGGGATGTTTACTTTTTGTTTTCACCGTAAAATTTGCATACAAAGTTGAAAAATGAAGACAAGTAGGAAATATAATATGTGTATTACACTTTTCACTCTTAAATATAGTTTTTCTTATTCTTTTTATTCGGGCATTCTGTGCATTGTTTATACACTCCTTTAGTCTTTGTCTCGAGTAGGAGTGCGATGTTTTCACTGGACCTTATTTTTTTTTTTTAAATTTCACAGAAGCATTGCTTACTGATTTTTACATTCTTCTGTTAATCAAAATCCAAAACACTTCAGAAATCAGCGTCGGGTTTATGCTTAGTAGGTGAATTAACTTCTTATTTGTGATTTCTATGGTTCTTTGTTTCAAATGAAGTTTCACCAGATACCAGGCCTAATTAAGTCACTAATTCCTTAGTGGCTAAGGATTTATTTCTTTAAAATCAGCCACACACACTCAACACAAAACAACATAAAAAGAAACTAACTACGATACATTTAATTTTAATTTGTTAACACCATTTTGTTTCTATGCTAGCTGAAATTACCGCCATTCCCGCTCATTCCGTCATGTTGTCTCCCTCTCTGTCTCTCCTCCTCTGGCTGATTTCGATGGCCGCGCCACCTATGAAGATTTCTAAATGCCAGGCGAATCTTACAAGGTGGTTTCTGAATACTAACAAAATATTTTGAGAATGTTTTGTTGCAACGTTCAAAAACAAAAAAAAAATATTGTCATTCGCTAAAGATTAGATTTTTTATCCATTGAACATGATATGGTCATTTTATCAAGGACGATAATTGCTCCCCCAGTTAAATTATCTGTAGTGGAGGAATCATACTTGCTATTATACTCTTCTTTAATCGATTCTTCCTTATCATCCCCGCAAAGAGACCTTTTTCAACCGAAAAAAAATACTGTAGTACTATATCTATTAAATTCTGTATGTATGAAATCACTTAAATATCACATGTCTTTATCATAACTTATATAACGCGCTATTGCATAAGAAAGATTTTAAGATGTGCTCATGCTCTTGGAACTGTAACGATGATTAACATGCAGGGTATGGCATACCCTAAGAGGCAGTATCCAAAAATATACATTTCGAATTCACCTACAATCTAAGGACCCTCAAAGGATATAACCTTAAACTCTGTCACACGAGAAACTGTTCAATTTTCCGAAAAGCGCTTAGATTGAGTCTTGAAAAAAGATGGGTAGAGGGCATGACATACCCTGCGCGTGAAATGCCAGATCATTTAGAATTAAATATATATAAAAGAGACATCGATGTACGAAATTAATTATTGGAATTTAAATAAACACATCAGCCATGGAAAAAGGAAAATTGCAATTGGCAAAAAATTATCTTCCGCTGTTTTTCTTATAATTATTATTATATTTTAATTATTTTTAAAAAAGATTAATCTCTTTATGATCAAAAATATTATTTTTTTTGTCAGATTGTAAGGCCAAAAAATTATCTTTAACAATAACCGATGCACGTCATCAGTAATTTTGACAAAATATTTCTACTTTAAAATTTCACGTTACATGATGAGTTGTTTAGTAATGACTACCTCAGACGCTTCAAGATGTCAAATGACTATACACTTTCCAATTTGAAAGCTTCGGAAAAGTGAAAATAATGAAATGAGTGCAGTGACTGAAGTGTCAATTCACTCATCAAATGTTTACAGCATGCCCTCTTGAGATATTTAGGCCTCGTCAAATTTAAAGTTCATCAGAAACTCAGAATAATTCAATTTTTTTGTGTCAAAAGGCATGGAACTGATGACTCGATAAAAAATAAAGTCTGCGAGGTGCTTGTACGCATGCCAAACACCTCGATTAGATTTTGGGATATATTACTAACCATATCTTTTTAATTTTTTGGGCATATAAATCAATAACAGAGGTATATATGGGGAATCGCTACTGGTATATTGAGTGACCAAAGGTAAACCATATCCACAATAATTTAAGAACATCTAAAAATAAATCTATTAATTGCAGGAGTTTTCTCAATTTCTACAGCTATCAAATACATCTGTAAATCTTTTCTAACATTGTACATGGAAATGTCGGCTCTGTGGATTGTGTTCAATGCCTTCTGAATCTTGTCCTTATGAATTTCGATGATGGTATTGGGTATTTATAGTACAAGAACCCTTAGAGTTGTTATGGTAGGACAGATCTTGGTTGGCTCCTGAAATGAAAATCACAAATGCATATATCAGACAACCTTTAAGTCATTGATTGAGATAATCCTGTCAGGTGTAAAAAATAAGAGAATTGCTTCCAAAGAGTAAAAAATGCAGTTCGTTTTCCGTCCCCAGTTTCCTTCATACATGTCACACGTCCCCCTACCTTTCATTTTTCACAATCAATCTGTGTGAAAGATAGTTACATGTTTTTTAAAATGGTATTTCTTTTGCTGCGTTGAATATACCTTTCCTTGCTTGGTTCCATTTTCTTGGGGTACCCAGTATCTTTCTTTCAGGGCTCAGTAATTTTATGAGAAAAAAATTAAATGACTGAACTATGAAAAAACAAATAAATTTGAATTTGTATTTAGATGATTCGCTAACCTGTTAATATATTAGGCTGTCTTAAATAAGTGCTTTCTGAAAAGCTTTTAAGTCAATTTATTTTTTCTTAAGGTTATATAATATAGTTGTTATTTACAACAATAATAATAAAGTTTGTGGAATTTGTATTTTTTAGTGGAAAGTAGAATACATTTTTGAGTGCTAGATGAAAGATATAATTAATTGCCATTCTCTCTTCTATGCTACTTACTTGAATTTTCGGGCTTTTTCTGATCCTTCTTTAAAAATTTTGCGCGAAGTGAAATTCAAACGTCTTTCCAGAAAACATGTAACAAAATACTTTTAATCTATTAGTTATACGTGAGAAAGCCGAAAATTCAAGCTATCAAATATACGCCTGAAAGTAAACATTGAAGAATAACCCTTTCGGGACGAAAGACACAAATGCGTTGGTAATGCCAGGGCCGGAGGTTTCTGTCGAGAGTGTCACTCACAGGCCGGAGGGTTTTGTGTAGCTAAGCCTAACTCCGTGAAAATATAGAAACTTGAATGTGTTATTTAATATAGTTCTGTAGATTACACAATAAACATATGATTTATATATTTTATATTGACATATTCCATTCACTTAAGTAACTTTCTGCTCAAATACAATTTTTTAAACATTTTTTTTCATTATTTATTTATTATTAATGACTCTTAACACTATGTATTTGAAATCTATACATGTTACTTAAAATTCTCTTTTAGTATGAAAAATTTAAAAACAAGGTTTTACACACAAGGTGTTTCATACAATTACGTTATTTATTTACATAAGTTATTTCTTGTTTAAATATGTTTTTTCCATATTTTATATTCATTATTTATGTACCATATTTAAGTAATTTTTTACATAACACATTTCAAAGATAAAATTGCATTTAGAATTATTTTTTTCAAGTTTAGTTAAACACATTCTACGCTTCAACATTTTAACAAAAAAAAGGAGAAGTTTCGTCCACAAGATCTAAGTATATAATAAAAACCAGACTTCAAAAAACGAAACCCAATCCTCTGGAGAAAATAAAAAATAAGAAAAAAAAGACAAATTTTGTCTACCAGACCTAATTATCCATTAAACCTAGACTTCAAACCCAAATCAAATGCTTTAGCGAAAATAAACCGCTCCTCTTCCCTATAAACAAATACCACGTGCACATTTCAAGAGCTGTCATTAAGCATTCAATTCAGAAACATTTCCTTTCCCCTTACGCTTATAAAACAAAACCCCGTGTATGTGAGTAATATTTCTCTCACTTCGAGTCGAAGGTCAGATATCCATGTATCTTAAATCTTATGGACAAAGAATGCCATATTTTGCATAAAAAAATGAACTTACAAAAGGTCCCAAATGGCTGGCGTACCGGTGAGCCATTCGGCCAACGGAGAAGAAACACACTGTCCCATTTTGCAGTCATTCAGCCTCTGGTGGTGTTTTGCACTGTCCTACATTTGGGACGTTCGTCTCCAAAGGGAAAAAATGAATATCATACTTGAAGGAATGTGATTTCTTGTTTGTGATTTCAAATTTTTGGAGGGCAATATTTGTAATGTCATGAAATCATGCTCAAATTTAACACAAGAGAAGGCGTGCACTCAATACTAATGTTAGTGGTCATGCAGGGTGACGATGTCATCCAAACTTGTATAGTAGCAATCATGTACAGAAGCACAAAAATGAGAAGGATCCCCATCAAGAAGTATCATGTGTGCATCATCGTTCATTCATCAATATGGTTCATCCTTAACCTTATTTTTCTAGTAAAAAAAAGATCGTACCGGGACAGGTTTTTGTGTATGTCTTATGTACATACAACGAGGAATCTGGTTATGCAGTGTTTGAGCGCTATTTTTGAAACGACATGTTTATATATGCAAGTGTTAACCAAATGAAAAGTGGACGCGTGCAATTGTATCAGAGCGATTGCAGCTAAAGTAGCGTCACCGAACATGGTAAAGGGTGTTTTTTTAGAGGTATAGAACTTTAAATTGCAATAAAACAACGATGTATTATTCGATTGACATGATTTTTTTTATTCGAAAGATAATCTTGTGGCATTACATTTTAAATATGGTTTCTGGCATATGACTGCCACGGCTGACTCGGATATAGTCCAATCTGGACGTCCAAATTTCGATGACTTTTCCAACATTTGTGGCGGTATATCGGCAATAACACGGTGAATGTTGTCTTCCAACTGGTCAAGCGTTTGTGGCTTATCCGCATAGACCAATGATTTTATATAGCCCCACAGAAAATAGACTAGCGGTGTTAAATCACAAGATCTTGGAGGCCAATTCACACGTCCAAAACGTGAAATTAGGCGGTCACCAAACGTGTCTTTCAATAAATCGATTGTGGCACGAGCTGTGTGACATGTTGCGCCGTCTTGTTGGAACCACAGCTCCTGGTTATCATGATTGTTCAATTCAGGAATGAAAAAGTTAGTAATCATGGCTCTATACCGATCACCATTGACTGTAACGTTGTGGCCTTAATCGTTTTTGAAAAACGGGATTCCACCAGCCCATAAAGCGCACCAAGCAGTCAGTTTTCTGGATGTAAGGGTGTTTCGACATACACTTTTGGATTAGCTTCACTCCAAATGCGGCAGTTTTGTTTGTTGACGTAGCCATTCAACCAGAAGTGCGCTTCATCGCTAAACAAAATTCGCTTATGAAAATCGGGAACAACGGCAATCTCGTTTTGGGTCCATTCGACGAATCTACGCCTTGCTTGATGATCGTTTTGATGAATTGCCAAACCAAACTGAGAATAAATCACTTGACAGCTGTTATATCGGTAGCCATCTTGGAACGTAATGCCAACTTAAACTTCTATACCTGAAAAAAAAACACTCTTTAGATTGGGGATAAATTTCAGCAATACCTGCACATTCAAAAATACGAATTAAAGTATATTAAAAATTTGTTCAATACTATTCAACTAATGTGCTGTATATTTTGAATGAAGACAAAAACTATATAAATTGGAAACGTTAGCGCTTTTGAAACTAGAACTTCAGAATTTCGGTTAACCTTAAACGTCCACCATTGTCATTTCGACACCACGACATAAAATATGTAAAGTAATTATTTTAACTAAATATCACAATACTACTGTTCACAAGGGTTTACGTTTTAGAATTTTTAGTATGATTTCATGCAATTATCATATATTGTGGCCCCTTATATCATAAAAAGTAAATGTGGATACTATGATGGACCACTGTATTGCCTGAAGGCATTTCAAGTTCAAAAATCTGCCAGAAATATTACTATTATGCAGTATTTATTCTGTGCCATCCTTAGCGACATATATATCAGTATTTTCTGGAATATTATTAACTACATCGGTCCTTTATTCCTATTCTTCGTTGTCCCTTTCACTCAATCTTATGCCTTCATCGGAATCTAAAGTAGAGCAAGACAGATCAACACCATCCGTTTCATTCTCAGAAAACTATTGCAACAAATTAGCACTTTCTTCAGAGATTAAACCTTTTCTCCGAGTCATTGTTTCAGGGTGTCTGCTCTGCGCTTTCAAAAATCAAATGATGGATTTTTTTCATGATAATCAAGTACTATGTTATGAACCTTTTGGACACAACAATTTTATTATAATTGATTTCTTTCCACTCTCGACTAAATAACACTGGATTCAAGGTCCAATAAATGCGTGGTAGGGCTTTGATAAGTTTGGCTTACAAATGGTATCTACTTAATAAAGTATATTTTGTTGAAGGATAGCTATTTATAATAATAAACATCCTTGGTGGTGTCGAAAGGACACCGGCGTACGTCCTAGGTATATTTAATTGTAAAATCACTGTTAGTTTACCGAGAACCACAAAACAATTTCATTCTAGCCATCAGGGAAATGATTTAAAGTTACGAAATATTTTCAGATTCCCTACAAAAATGCGGAAATTAGAGCAAAGTAAACAGAATCTGGCACCCATTGACACCGATAACCGTTCTAATGTTAATTCGTCTACTAATTAGTTATAAATAATAGAAAAAACCCGAAAAAATTAGGGTTTCAGGACAAATCTCCTCAGAGCTTAAACAGATTACGGGAAATTGTATTTTCATTTTAAACAATTATATAAATCCATAGTCATAAATTGCGTCATTACTAAGAAGTAATCCCATCATTATATTCTTTTCCTTTCTCCAAAGGTTGTGGTGGACGTATTTTTTGTATTAAAAAAAATTGAACAAAATTTATTTAAATTTCTTAAATATATATTCTCTTTTTAAAGAGTGTTTTTTTAGAGGTATAGAAATTTAAATTGCAATAAAACAACGATGTATTATTCGATTGACATGATTTTTTTTATTCGAAAGATAATCTTATGGCATTACATTTTAAATATGATTTCTGGCATAGGACTGCCACGGCTGGCTCGGATGTAGTCCAATCTGGACGTCCGATTTTCGATGACTTTTTCCAACATTTGTGGCCGTATATCGGCAATAACACGGCGAATGTTGTCTTCCAAATGGTCAAGCGTTTGTGGCTTATCCGCATACACCAATGATTTTACATAGCCCCACAGAAAATACTCTAGCGGTGTTAAATCACAAGATCTTGGAGGCCAATTCACAGGTCCAAAACGTGAAATTAGGCGGTCACCAAACGTGTCTTTCAATAAATCGATTGTGGCACGAGCTGTGTGACATGTTGCGCCGTCTTGTTTGAACCACAGCTCCTGGACATCATGATTGTTCAATTCAGGAATGAAAAGTTAGTAATCATGGCTCTATACTGATCACCATTGACTGTAACGTTGTGGCCTTAATCGTTTTTGAAAAAGGATTCCACCAGCCCATAAAGCGCATCAAACAGTCAGTTTTTCTGGATGTAAGGGTGTTTCGACATACACTTTTGGATTAGCTTCACTCCAAATGCGGCAGCTTTGTTTGTTGACGTAGCCATTCAACCAGAAGTGCGCTTCATCGCTAAACAAAATTCGCTTATTAAAATCGGGAACAACGGCAATCTCGTTTTGGGTCCATTCGACGAATCTACGCCTTGCTTGATGATCGTTTTGATGAATTGCCAAACCAAACTGAGAATAAATCACTTGACAGCTGTTAAATCGGTAGCCATCTTGGAACGTAATGCCAACTTAAACTTCTATACCTGAAAAAAAAACACTCTTTAGATTGGGGATAAATTTCAGCAATACCTGCACATTCAAAAATACGAATTAAAGTATATTAAAAATTTGTTCAATACTATTCAACTAATGTGCTGTATATTCTGAATGAAGACAAAAACTATATAAATTGGAAACGTTAGCGCTTTTTGAAACTAGAACTTCCAGAATTTCGGTTAACCTTAAACGTCCACCATTGTCATTTCGACACCACGACATAAAATATGTAAAGTAATTATTTTAACTAAATATCACAATACTACTGTTCACAAGGGTTTACGTTTTAGAATTTTTAGTATGATTTCATGCAATTATCATATATTGTGGCCCCTTATACCATAAAAAAGTAAATGTGGATACTATGATGGACCACTGTATTGCCTGACGGCATTTCAAGTCAAAAATCTGCCAGAAATATTACTATTATGCAGTATTTATTCTGTGCCATCCTTAGCGACATATATATCAGTATTTTCTGGAATATTATTAACTACATCGGTCCTTTATTCCTATTCTTCGTTGTCCCTTTCACTCAATCTTATGCCTTCATCGGAATCTAAAGTAGAGCAAGACAGATCAACACCATCCGTTTCATTCTCAGAAAACTATTGCAACAAATTAGCACTTTCTTCAGAGATTAAACCTTTTCTCTCCGAGTCATTGTTTCAGGGTGTCTGCTCTGCGCTTTCAAAAATCAAATGATGGATTTTTTTCATGATAATCAAGTACTATGTTATGAACCTTTTGGACACAACAATTTTATTATAATTGATTTCTTTCCACTCTCGACTAAATAACACTGGATTCAAGGTCCAATAAATGCGTGGTAGGGCTTTGATAAGTTTGGCTTACAAATGGTATCTACTTAATAAAGTATATTCTGTTGAAGGATAGCTATTTATAATAATAAACATCATTGGTGGTGTCGAAAGGACACCGGCGTACGTCCTAGGTATATTTAATTGTAAAATCACTGTTAACCGAGAAACAAAACAATTTCATTCTAGCCATCAGGAAAATGATTTAAAGTTACGAAATGTTTTCAGATTCCCTACAAAAATGCGGAAATTAAGCAAAGTAAAAGAATCTGGCACCCATTGACATAATAACCGTTCTAATGTTAATTCGTCTACTAATTAGTTATAAATAATAGAAAAAACCCGAAAAAATTAGGGTTTCAGGACAAATCTCCTCAGAGCTTAAACAGATTACGGGAAATTGTATTTTCATTTTAAACAATTATATAAATCCATAGTCATAAATTGCGTCATTACTAAGAAGTAATCCCATCATTATATTCTTTTCCTTTCTCAAAGGTTGTGGTGGACGTATTTTTGTATTAAAAAAACTTGAACAAAATTTATTTAAATTTCTTAAATATATATTCTCTTTTTAAAGAGTGTTTTTTTAGAGGTATAGAAATTTAAATTGCAATAAAACAACGATGTATTATTCGATTGACATGATTTTTTATTCGAAAGATAATCTTATGGCATTACATTTTAAATATGATTTCTGGCATAGGACTGCCACGGCTGGCTCGGATGTAGTCCAATCTGGACGTCCGATTTTCGATGACTTTTTCCAACATGGCCGTATATCGGCAATAACACGGCGAATGTTGTCTTCAAATGGTCAAGCGTTTGTGGCTTATCCGCATACACCAATAATTTTACATAGCCCCACAGAAAATACTCTAGCGGTGTTAAATCACAAGATCTTGGAGGCCAATTCACAGGTCCAAAACGTGAAATTAGGCGGTCACCAAACGTGTCTTTCAATAAATCGATTGTGGCACGAGCTGTGTGACATGTTGCGCCGTCTTGTTGGAACCACAGCTCCTGGACATCATGATTGTTCAATTCTGGAATGAAAAAGTTAGTAATCATGGCTCTATACTGATCACCATTGACTGTAACGTTGTGGTCTTAATCGTTTTTGAAAAATGATTCCACCAGCCCATAAAGCGCATCAAACAGTCAGTTTTTCTGGATGTAACGGTGTTTCGACATACACTTTTGGATTAGCTTCACTCCAAATGCGGCAGTTTTGTTTGTTGACGTAGCCATTCAACCAGAAGTGCGCTTCATCGCTAAACAAAATTCGCTTATGAAAATCGGGAACAACGGCAATCTCGTTTTGGGTCCATTCGACGAATCTACGCCTTGCTTGATGATCGTTTTGATGAATTGCCAAACCAAACTGAGAATAAATCACTTGACAGCTGTTAAATCGGTCGCCATCTCGGAAAGTAATGCCAACTTAAACTTCTATACCTGGAAAAAAATACCCTATATAAAGGAAGGTAGGAGGTGCATGCCGCATGCATTATGCTATAATAACAAATATAAATTCGTGTTCTTCATTATTGTGTCCATATCAGAACAATGCGTAATAGTATTATATTTAATTGCGAAAGATGAGCTGAATGCGGGCATCTATCAGCGAATGTAGGCAGTCTATGGCGAACAAGTTCAAAGAATTGGTGCAACAGAGGTTTCATGAAGGATGCAAACGATATCAAATCCCCATGATAATGTCTACATAAGCCCAGAAAACCTTAAACAATGCATTGGAAAGTTTTGAAACATCCTCCACACAGTCCAGATTTGTCTCCCTGAAACCTTTTACACCTTTTCCGCCTTAATATAATATTACGTTTTATTTCAGTTGATGAAGTGAGGGAAACTATACAAGAGTACTTCGAGAATCAGTTTCGATCTTTCTACGGATGAGAAACTTTGGGACTTGTGCTAGAACGTTCAAAGCGATTTATTTTGATTTCTAATTAATGCATTTTCTTATTCAACTTATCATCTTTTCATTTAATTAATCTTTATATATTTTGAAATACACACATATACATATCTGAATTCATAATTTAAAAGAATATTGTTGTTATATACTAACATAGATACTAGATACTACATTCAATTACACTGACATAAATTTTGTACTTTTATCTGAATTAAAAAATATGTAATCTAATAATGTAACATAACATAAAATTTCCTTAAAAAGTTCAACTATTCTTCTCAACCCCCTCACACACGTACAAGCAATCCTAATGAACATTTCATGGAATCAGTATCATTCTTGAAATCTTATTATCTGAAAATGATATAATTTTTATTCGTTAGTTGCAATGTCTCCCTAGAATGCGAGTTCATTAAAATAGAAAATCTCTCGTTGCCAAATTTAATTAAATTGAAAGAAGTATGAATGACTCTAATTACATTTGAAAGTAGAAGCCACAATAAATTTACTTTATGTTTAAAATACCTCGAAACCAAAAAGAAAATATCCATTTTCAAACATGCAAGCGTTCTTTAAATAATTATTTGCGTTGGTGTGCTATATGTTAGTTTTTTTTTTTCTTTGCGTATTAAAAGGAAAAACAATTCGTAAATATACAGTCTTCTGATTGCTACGGAATTTCGAGAATTATTTTAATTTTCTAACAATTAAATTAACCATAGTTTCTCTAAATTTAACTCATGTGTTGTAACTCAGGTTGACTGATTACGAATTAAAATGATAATTTGTTCTGATTCTTCTTTACTTGTGTAATTTAAACAAATACACAACGGTGCGAAACGATTTTTTTTTCTGTAATTTTAAACAGTCATTTACTAATGCAACACTTTTCTAATATTAAGGTATCTGACTACTTGCGACAACTTTTTTTTAAAAAAAAATAGAGATATGGGTATTTTTTGTGATTTTTAGATTTATTTAGGATATTTTAAGCAAAAAAACCTAAAATTGAAAAAAAAAAATGAAAAAAATATTTATTATTATTAAAATGGGAAAATACTGGTGAAAATGTACAAAAAATTACATAAAAGGGAACGCTCTGTACAAATATTTTATGAAAAAATTTTCAATTTTGTTTTTTTACTTTGTTATTCATATTTGAAACTATATTCAGATTAAGAGATAGTTTAATTTTTACAAAAACTAGAACCCTTTATCTTATTAATTATATGAAATGGCTTTAAAAGCAGTGATTATATTTCCAAAAATAACTGTAAAGTTTGAAATAAAACTGTGATTGATAAATCTGAAAATCAAAAGGCTTCTACTGTTATTTAGAACATGCACAAAAAATTTCATCTCTATTTTCGAAATTTTTTGTGCAATCGCTGTCCCCGTCTGAGCTTTTAGAAAAACACAATTCGAGTGAAACGAATTTTAAAGTTTGATATCTTGTGTAAAGTTACGGCATCTGCTTTTACTAAAAAACACTTGTAGTTTTTGTTTTAGAGAATGGAAAATAAAAAACTTTGTATTTTTTACTAAGCGAATAAAAAAGATGACTTGTAAAATAAAATAATACTAAAATTATGTATTAATTTTTGAAAAAATAAGGGATTTAGGGTAGTATGTGTGTGATACCTTAAGGTATCCGACTACGTTGGAAATCATGATTTTAAAAAAGCACATAAATGGAGAGGTTTCATGATATGTAGTGTCACTTAGATTAGAATACATGTATAAAATTGTTTTAAGCACATTTTGACAAAAAAAAATAATTAAATACAATGTTTTGGCAAAAAAATTAATTTAGAATAATCTTTCTCAAAATGTTCTCCTTTTGTAAAAAAATGCTCCTAATATACTAATATCAGATCTCTGTATAGAGGTTCGACTATGATTTTTGAAAAATTCACATTATTTTCAAAGTTACAACCCATTGAAATAATTATCGACGTTTTTTTCTTAAAATTTATCCCTCTGTTGTCGTGAAACATGGATATCCACCCCTTCCAAGTTATATATGTTAAAAATTCTAGTTGAGCCTCTGTGCAGAGGGCTGAGCTATATGCCGGCAAACTATTATTTTAATAGAAGCATTTTTCACAAAAGGAGAATATTTCGAATAGTGGTCATTCTTTCATTTTTTGTCAAAATATTGTACTTAAATAATTGTTTATTGTAATACTATTCTTAAAACAATTTTATATTGGGTTGTTCGAAAAGTACTTTCGTTTTTTTCCCGACAGAGGATTTAATTGTATTTTTTTGCACCCAACTTCACATTCAAGCCGTATAATTTTGATATACTTTGAGAGCTCATATAGCAAGGCTTGTGTGTGAAAAATTCCAATTAATTCTACGCAGTTGTTTTTGGTTGGTGCCATTTTAAATATGGAGAGCGATACGCAGCATTTTCGACATATCTTACTGTTTTACTACAGAAAGGGTAAAAATGCTGTTCAAGCCAGAAAGAAATTGACCGATGTGTATGGAGAAGGTGTGTTGACAGTACGCCAGTGCCAGAACTGGATCGCTAAATTTTGATCCGGCAAATTTGATGTCGAAGATGCACCAGGTTCGGGAAGGCCGGTTGATGCCGATAAAGACGTGATAAAGGCATTAGTTGATGCGAACCGGCGAATAACAACACGTGAGACGTCGATTGAGGTTACATTTATCAAATGGCAAAAAGTTTATGAACCAATATATAATTTGTATTTGTTTATTATACGAAAACTGCCTTTCATTTCCAAAGAAAAAAAACGAAATTACTTTCCGAACAACCCGATATTTGTTTTTTAATCTAAGTGCCACTAAACATCCTAATTATTATCTATTTATGCGCTTTTGCAAAATCACGGTTCCGAACGTAGTCGGATACCTTAAGAAAGCGGAGTCAATGTTTTTTTTCTCTTTTCAACATTTCATTTGCTTGTTTCTCAGTTAGAAATATAACTGTATAGTATTGATTTAAAAATTTAAATTTAATACTGTTTTAAAAATGTAGGGTTTTGTATGTGTTTTTATTTGAATGTTTATGTTTGCCCGATAAAGTACCCAGAGGGCTTATGGCGATTATTGTTACTATTAGTGTGGCTATTACAATTGTGATCATCTGTTAAAGTGACGAGGATAACAAATGAATTGGCATCTTTTTCAAACTACTACACCACGCCAACTGGAGGATCTTAAATATCTACAGATTTAACGCAGAAGCGGTGGCGTGGATCGTTAAGTAACTCCATGCTCTCGAAATCATTGATTCTTGGAAAACTGTTTATTTGATACCAACGACCTTGTCAGTATCATCCTATGAGACAGTCTCAACACTAGAACGTCCGTTGGTGTCAATTTGACACGAGAGACTTTTTGCTTTGTTCGGCTTTCCACATTTTCGCTGGGAATTTTAAAATTATTCGTGACTTTTAACCATTTTCCCTGGTGGTTACACATAAATAGTTTTGTGGCTATAGGTTACTTAGGAGTGATTTTCCAACTAAATATATCTAGGATGTTTGCTGGTGTCATTTCGACACCACGGCAGTTTATAATTATAAAAGCTTTCGTTCTACAAAATATAGTCCATTAAGCTGACACTGTGACGTCTTACGCGTCTTTTCTTTAACAAGTCCTTTGGGTTCTTTGGGCCAAAATTAATGGCAACTGTTTTCCAACCAAATCCAAGAAATGAAATGTGAATAAAAGATGCAAATGAGCGGACTTTAAAATATAAGATCTTAGAGTAAGCGCGAGGGCAATGTAAAGGAATGTTAGACAATTGATGTTGGTTTGTAGCAGTTGGTGGTTATTACAGTTCGTGGTTCAAGTTTTACTGAGTTTTTCGTGACGTGAATTCAAGTTATTAGTGATCGAATAGATGAATTATCCAAGTTGCATCCCATTGCATATAAATACAAGATTGATCGTTACTACAAGCTGTAATAAGGTAAGATCGATTATGTAATATTCGAATCGAGGATTAGGCGGTTCGCTTATTGATATTGGTCTGAATTGGATTAAGTCTTCTTATAAATAGTATGTTGCGTATTTTACCATTGTAGATTATCTCTTATTAATTATTATAATTGAATTTGTTAAAGGTTTAAGTTGAATATCATAATAAAGTCATATTAAGATAATGTTTGATCCTAGTTCTTTCGCTAATCCTACACCTCTAGCTCACGCTGATACTTCGAAAGATGTACTTCCAAGGGGAGGAACATCACAACACTATTAGTGGAACAAACTTCCCAAAGTTCTACCACACATTTTTTTTAATCTTGAATACAGTCCTATTGAGATCACAGTGGAAATGAATCGATTATACTAAAATTGTTGTGTCTAAGTGTTTCGTTACATAGTTGTTGCTTATTTACTCATAAAAACTACATTCGATTTCCGCAGTTAGTGAAGAACAGACACATTGAAACGATGGTACTTAGAAAACTTCTAAATCTGATGAAAATACTAATTTGTAGCGAGATCTTTCTGAGAATGAATTAGCTGTAATTTAGATTTCGCTAAGACATAAGATTGAATGAAAATGGCTGTGACAAATCTGAAGGAGGTTCAGATGTAATTGATAATATTCCACAAAAACCTGATATATATATATATATATATATTGCTAGGGGTGGCACAAAATGGATACCGCTAATAGTAATGTTTCTAACAAATTTCCGACTCAAAATGTTTTGCGACAAAGCAGTGGTCCAACAAGCTTCTCGAAACATAATGTCAACGTCAGTTTCTTATGATATAAAGTGCCATAAAATATGTTAATAAAATGACTTAGTATTAAAAATTCTTGAAATTAAACCCTACTGAACAGTAGTCATGCTCATATTTAGTTAAGACAATTACTTCATATATTTTATGTCAAGGTGTCAAAATGACAATGGTGGATGTTTAAGGGTAATCGAAACCTGGGACGTTCTAGTGTTAATGGAAATTAAATGTACACTGGTGTGCAAAAATTAAGGACGAGACGGTTTTTTCAATATAAATTTGTACAAAAGCTTTCCAAATCAACACATTTAATACCGCAAGATCCCCAATACGTGAGGACATGTGTAATGTAAGCAACACTTACTAAAGGAGAAATCAGAGGGATAAAAAGAAGCTTTATTGAAAAAGTAGCATGGAGCGCAATGCAACTGAAGGCCGAAACATCCCTGTGATGGGTGTCCAGCAAGAAACATCCGGTCTTTAGTAGGGGATATGATCTCCCCTGACTGATAGGCAGGTTTCACAGCGTGTGCCCATGCTGAGAATGAGAATGTCAATGAGTTGTTGAGGCATTGCTGCCCATTCGTCGTGCAGCGCCAATCGAAGCTCCCGAATCGTTACTGGTGGTAAGATACGAGCTGCCAAGCGTCTGCCTAGAAAATCCCATACAGGCTCGATGGGATTGAGATCCGAAGATCGTACCAACCAAACCATATGTTCAATATCCTCACTCCTTATGAGCTGTTCGGCAGCTACTGTGCGATGACATGGTGCATTGTCGTCTATGAAAAGGAACTGTAGACCCATAGCGCCTCTAAAAAGACGCACATATGGAAGAAGAATCTCGTTACAATAACGCGTCCCGTTGACTGAACCTGCGTCGAAGATGTGAAGGTCTGTACGACTACCAAGCATGATGCCTCCCCAAACGAGAACACAACGACCTCTATACCTGTCCCTTTCAATGATGTTCGAGGGATGATTGCGGCTTCCCCGCTCTCTCCAGATGAGTATGCGATGAGAATCGCTACTCGAACTGAATCTGCTCTCATCTGTAAAGTGTACTCGTCCCCATTCATTGTCTCTCCAATTCCGGTATTCTCGGCACCACAGAGAACGCCTTCTCCGATGGACGGTCGTTAAAGGTACACACCGTACAGGGCGTCGTGCAAACAGACCACATCCATGCAGTTTTCTGGCCACGGTAAAACGCGATATCGGTCGTCCATTCGCCTGTGTCGTGTGTCTAGCGATTTCTCCCGCTGTCTGCCGCCTGTTTCATCTGACATGTAAGACAATGTACCGGTCATCTGCGGGTGTGGTTCCTCGTGGACGACCACTACTGAACCCCGGATAGCTGTTCCTGTAGTTTGAAATTATCTCCAAAGTCTTGAAACGATGCTGTGAGCAATTCCGAACTCTGCTGCCACACTTGTCACACTGCGCCCTTCCTCCAACTTCCCAATGATTCGACCTCGGTTAAAAGCATCCAGATGTCGTCTAACAGATTGATTATTCGCCATTTCTCGCTGAGGCAGCAACTCGGTGTAATTTTAACTGCTATACGGCGTGCAATTTCTTTGCCAGAAATACTGATCTTACACCGAAAACATGCTTTATACTACTTAGACACTCCCCATTACGTCTACCTGCATATCTGCGCATGTGCTACCGTACATCACCTTACTAAATCTCCTGATTGGTGTTTCTGTCCGCTCTGCCTCTTCGTTCAGCTGATATGCTAATTTTTCGACTTCGTCCTTAATTTTTGCACACCAGTGTATTTGTCACATATATTTCTCCTTTTTGGAAATCGAAAACGTATTTTACAAAATTGAAGTGAATAATGCTTCACACGATAATTTTTTTCCAAAATATTTTCTTGGAGCCGGCTACATTTTTCCGCTGTAAACTACTTAGTGGTTTTAATTGCTGTGTTGTACGACTCATTACTTATAAATGGAAGTTAATAGAATATAAAATGTAATTGAGCAAAATAAAATGCAGTAAATGGGCAGATGTTATATCTCTATCAGAAGAAATTGTTATTGATAAGCAAGGGCAGAACCTGAAGAAAATATATAAATAATACTTATAATAGCTAAATTAAATTGTTAAACACAAATTATTAATGTATAAAGGAAAATTTTCAAACGCTACCAAAATTCATCCACCATAAGTTATACGAAACCACATATGTATCACAAGACGCACTGCACCCTGTGAAAAAGGCGCTAGCAAGACAAAGTTTAACATGCTACTTGTCGATCATCAAATGACTATAATATGATAATAACTTGGACAAAATTTGACACTTTTGCTTGAGGTATCATTCCACAAATGTTAGCGAAAATTAATTGTGATTCATGTTCTTTATTAAAGTCATGCACATGTAAAATATTTTAGTTCAGTTTGATTGGGTTTGAAGGCTTAGTCGAGTGGTAGCGACATGCACTTCCACACTACAGGTCCGGGTTCTATTCCCGGGCTGGGTGACGACGACTCAGCCTGTAATCCTTATTGCAGGGGTCGATGAATGAGTACGAAGCTTGCTTGGAGACTTAAACACTGGGGGTCTCGCTTCAAACTGACCACCTGCTCAGGACATTTGCTCATGCACCTCAGCGCCCAACTGTCACGTATACGGGGATGGGTACAGTAAGCCCTGACACTCGTGGTTCTGTTGCGCCATTGAGTTTGAGGTAGATTGGGCTTATTTTTCACAATTTATCAAAGAAATATTGAAAAGTTCTCAAAAGAAGATACATATACTTTCTCTTAGTAAAATTATTCACTGGAATTTCAATTTTTTTGGTGTACAGTAAAAATAATAATAAAAAAAGAATTGGTATGACTCAGTCACCCCGTGCGACCACTAAGGTGAGCATCGATATTTCACCTTCTTCTGAGTTAACGCGCGTCAGAACCTTTTCACGGTTTTTCTTCAATGGAACAGGAATTTGAACACATGGCATGGCATCTACGAGCTTCTGACTAGGCTACTGTGGCCTTTAAATATTTAGGAGCCCAATTGCAGTGATAGATTAAAATGCTTTCAAGCATCTTTCTTAATCCCACAATTTGCTATTCAAGGAAAAAAAACATGTAAAATATACTGAATCATAACATTTAATTTAACTTTTTAGTTTTACAATAAGTATTCACGATTAAGAGTATAAATTAAACTAGTAGTGACCATGCTGAATATTTGTTAAAAAACAGTTCATCCTAATTATCTGCTTCATTGTACAAAATATTAATGGGGAAATTCTGAGTTATTTAAAGATAATTTAAATATTCAACAAAAAAAATTAATAACGTGATATTAAACCAAAGAAATGTTTAAAATTTACTGTCCTTAGCAGTTTAAGGGAATCAAATGTATTGTTTTAATCACAGAAAAGTAGTTGTGAAAAGCATTTTCTTAAACTTAAAAAAATACCAAAATTTAGATCCTATATTTTTTTTTAAAAAAAATCTTAAAAAAGAACATTAATAACTCCTTTCACATGTTTTGAAATTGACATAATATAAACATTACGAACATTAAATGGAATTATTAGTGGCGAATAGACACTAATAACTGCTAATAATATAGACATAATGACACAAACCATTTGAGTGGGACTGACAGTTCAAAGAACTAAGGATGTTTTCCTCAAAAAATATAGCAACTTTTTTTTGCTTCTAAAAGAGACAAAAAATTGTATTTGAAAACATTATGACAAAATAATCAAACCGAACACAAATTTCAGAGAACTGTTCAAAATCGTCAATTGGAAAACACTGGTAACGTAACTAAAGTGATTTCATATAGAGACACAACTTTAAATTTAATTATCCTTAAAAACTGCTAAATATACAAAAACGCCTTTCCAATAAAGCTCAAAGAAACTAACTATTTAAAGAATTCGCCTTTTGTATATCCCTGTTACAAAAGAGCAAATATATATATTCTCTGGTTTGCAAAAGACGATTCTGTTGTTCTTTAGAGGGAAGCACTTCACTCAGGGGATCTGCTTATTGCATCGTTCAGTAAAGTTATTCCGAAGGTGACTTCAGAAGTGGAGGAGAAAATAATGAACTCATTATTTCCCCTTCCTTTTAGAAGCATGTGGAAGTTTCTTCTAATAAGCTGTCCCAATTCAGATGCATAATTAGAACTTTAGGCTTTCATGGAAGACAAGGAAGGAAGGAGTTTTATTGCATATCAAAAGGTTTCAGTTTATCCAAGCAAGTTAAAAATTAACTTTGTTCATTGATATAGAGAGTGTTTAAATGTAGTGCACAGTTATCTTTCTATCAATGTGTAAGTTAACATCATTTTATATTATTATCAAGCAGTAACATTTAATTTTTCAATAGTCAAATATAGTTATTTATTAACTGTATGTTGATATCAATTGTTTATGAAGATAATAAAGAGCAAAAAGAAAATTCATTCCGAAGTAAAATGTATTAAAATATTGATAATATTTAAGGTTCAAAGTTAAAGAAAATAACTTTTATGCAGACGTTAAGTTGCATTAAATAGGAAAACTCTAAAAACTCCAGAAGTATTCATGATTGGCGGAAACACTCCTGAAAACTCTAAAAGAGAGATTTAAAACTACTATAAATAAAAAGATCGCAAGAGACTGCACATCAGTTAAAAATATCGTTTTTGTTTCGTTTTTTTAAAAAAAAACTTTATCATACGCTCTCGGTTATAATTTTAATTAATAATACACATTTTATAGCTTAAGCGTATTCTCACTTGTATATTTTAAATTACACCAATTGGTACTCATATTAAACTACAAAGAAAATGATTTGATTGACCCGTAAAATAATTTTCGTATTCCATATGAATGCATATTATTTGTATTAAACTCTTAAGCGTTTATTATTTCTCTTATTTTACTCTATCGTGCCTATACACACACACGCACATACACAGACACACATGCACACACACACACACACGCGCACATACACACGAAGTCATACTTCAAAATTCGTTTTATAAGAAAAGTGGTTTTTTTAATGTTCAGACGGGGACAGCGATTGCTCAAAGAGTTTCAAAAATAATTAACTGAAACTTTTTGTGTATGTTTTGTATAGTAGTAGAAGTGTTTTAACCTTCACATTTATCAATCACTGTTTTATTACAAAATTTACAGTCCTTTATGTGGAAATAATCACTGTTTTTTTAGGCAACGCCGTATAATAATTAAGATTAAGAGTTCTGTAGTTTTATAAAAATGAAAATTTCTCTTATCCTGACACACACATACAAACAAATATAAAGGGTGGTTTTTTAAAGGTATAGAACTTTAAATTGCAATAAAACAACGATGTATTATTCGATTGACATGAATTTTTTTTATTCGAAAGATAATCTTGTGGCATTACATTTTAAATATGATCAAGCAAGGCGTAGATTCGTCGAATGGGCCCAAAACGAGATTGCCGTTGTTCCCGATTTTCATAAGCGAATTTTGTTTAGTAATGAAGCGCAATTCTGGTTGAATGGCTACGTCAACAAACAAAACTGCCGCATTTGGAGTGAAGCTAATCCACAAGTGTATGTCGAAACACCGTTACATCCAGAAAAACTGACTGCTTGGTGCGCTTTATGGGCTGGTGGAATCCTTCTTCAAAAACGATGAAGGCCACAACGTTACAGTCAATGGTGATCGGTATAGAGCCATGATTACTTACTTTTTCATTCCTGAATTGAAAAATCATTATGTCCAGGAGCTGTGGTTCCAACAAGACGGTGCAACATGTCACACAGCTCGTGCCACAATTGATTTATTGAAAGACACGTTTGGTGACCGCCTAATTTCACGTTTTGGACCTGTGAATTGGCCTCCAAGATCTTGTGATTTAACACCGCTAGATTATTTTCTGTGGGGCTATGTAAAATCATTGGTGTATGCGGATAAGCCACAAACGCTTGACCATTTGGAAGACAACATTCGCCGTGTTATTGCCGATATACGGTCGCAAATGTTGGAAAAAGTCATCAAAAATTGGACGTCCAGATTGGACTACATTTGAGCCAGTCGTGGCAGTCATATGCCAGGAATCATATTTAAAATGTAATGCCACAAGATTATCTTTCGAATAAAAAAAAGTTCATGTCAATCGAATAATACATCGTTGTTTTATTGCATTTTAAAGTTCTATACCTCTAAAAAAATCCCTTTATATATATATATATATATATATATATATATATATATATATATATATATATATATATAAATATATATAATGTTTAAGTTTGATCAATATATATATGTTTTGTATATGCGAAACTTATGTAACAAAATTATAGAAGGACGGATTGTGTTACTACTTCACAAATGACTAAAACATTTTATTTTATTTTAATTATGCTTGTTAGAACATGAGACTTGCTTAAAATAAAAATTAACGACATACATAGAAGAAAGTGTAAAGAAAAAGCAAAACTCTAACGTTTACAGAATATTGCAAAAATATTTGTTCCAAATTATAAAGTTCACACAGAAAAAGAAAAAAAAAATAGTAAATTTGAGATGTTGCCAAACGAGTGCTTTTAGAAACACTAGAAACATGCAGTTTGGCATCGAGTAAATTTTTTAAGAATTCCTGATTATGTTCCTATTGTTCAGTGTTAACTTTCAATCCTTGTGCCGAATGATACTCTTAGTTTTTTATATATACATTACGAGACATCTAACTATGCGAGTTGTTAGTGAAGTTTAGATCATTCCTGAAATTTGACTAACACATTACACCAGCGTTTCTCAAACTGTGGGTGCATCCCCTAGAGGGTAAAAGTAAAGTTTTGTTTGTTTACTGAAAGTAAACAAACAAAATGCATTATAACATAACAAGAAATAAATACACATTTACACTGATATAATACACATATAAATACATTAGTAGTGCACACTATATTTTACAATTAATTTAGGAATACTAAGTTAAGGATGAGCTTAATAATTACCATTGACCCCATGGGTTTGTCATAAATAAAATTATATACAAAAATTAACACTTATCTTGATAGTTTTAACAGTTTGTAATAAGTCATATTACTGCTGATTAAAATATACGAGATTGACTTCCCAACGCTACCGTTTTCCACGCAGGTGTGTGTATATGATGTATTGGAGGGGAGAGGAGAGGAGAAAAGGAATAAATAAGCAAATCCTTTGGAAACACTGTCAAGGCTTTTTTGTTTTATTCCAAAGACTTCGGAATAATTTTATGAATGGTAGTGCACAGAAAAGATCGTACTTCGGAAAGACGTATATATACGTCCGGGAAATTAATGCTTTAAATGAGTGAGACGTTTATATACGCCGGAGGTGCTTCAGAAATTAAAGTCGTATTGTAGCCTTAGCATCAAAGTATAGTATTATTGAATTCAATACATTGTAATTGTATGGAAGGTGGCGTGATGGAAATTGTGGTTGAATATTAGGTAGCAACTACTGAAAGTTTGAGAAGCACTGTAATACACCATATATTTCTCTTTACAGCTGCTTTTTTCGGATCTAAATGTATGATTGTGTGTGCTATCGTGTGGAATTTCCATTTCGGTAATCAAAATGTACCTCGACTGGAAATATACTACTTCACTAACTAAGAGAAATTTTAAGTTATTTTTATAAAGGGCCACACACACACACACAGCTTTTAGAAGCATTCAACATACTGGCTTAAAATATTATTCGAAATAAAAAAATCACTTTTGCAAAACAATATGTCATTCTTCTTAGTTGCTATAATAAATCTTCTTTAAAGAACTTTAACTTGACATTTTCTCAATCACACTACCTGTTTTGTGATTAATTTTACATGTAGATTCTCTAAATGAACGTCCCGTGGCCTTTATTGCAATTTTTCTCATGTAATTGCATTTATTTTCCAGGAGAAAGTCACCACGGAAGCACGGAACAAAGATATTCATAAAAATCACTTCCGTGGTGCGTGACAAATTTACAAAACACGCATCGGTTATAAGGGTTATAAATGATAAAACATTTAGTGCATTGAATCCATTAAAAAACGTTGTAATTAAAATACATTAATTGTCTGCAAGTAAAAGAATTGGGAAGATGAAATTACGTGATAATAATAAAGGAAAACTACCTTTTACAGAGTAGAACACATTTTTGGCATCTATTCTGTAACTGAAACCCTATAAATAAATCGTAAATTATTGTAGAATACCAGTATATCGGGTGTTTCTAAAAGGAAATCGGAGTTTTAAAGTTTTATAGTATTCCTCTCATGTAAGTTACAAGTATAATTCATACATTGAATGAAAGAGTAACTGAAACAGTTTTACCTACAAGTTCACAAATGCTCAATGTGAGCCCCATTCGTCACACGATACAAATCATGTCAATATGCGAGTTCATCCCAAACTTTGTGTATAAGGAAATTCTTGCAACAGCTGCTTTAATCGTGTGCCTTTAGTCTGTAAGGTCAGCTGGTAGCCGATGAGCGTACACAAACCCTTTATGACCCGCTTCTGTTAGAAGTCACATGGTGTCAGATCGGTGAACGTGAAGGCCACACGATACAAGCTTTATCGAGAGGCTCATTGCGGTCAATCAATTGTTTGGGTACGGTGATATTTGACCAATCGCGTACCGATAGATACCAGTGAGGCGGTGCACCATCTTGTTGACAAATGAAGTTATTTGGCTCACACTTTCTTCCATTTTTCTTTTTAAAAAGACAGACAGTTGTTTCAAACTGATGAAACTACCTAAGAATGTTATTATCATTTGGAGGTTGGCAACTGAACTTAACAGGGAACGCTCGTTGCACAGTAATAGCAGATTTTGTCTTTGCAAACTGAATAATACAAAAAGCGCTTCGTTTTTCAGTCGCCATTTTTCTACTAGCATACTGATCGGCGAGAAAGAGGGAAAATAAGCATACGTTTCGCGCACACATGCCAGCAAACGAAACTGTTTCAGTTTCTCTTTCAATTGATGTATGAATCATGATAATATGTTATTTGTAAAGAATACTATGATGCATTAAAACTCCGATATTCTTTTAGAAACACCCGGTATAATAATTCCCTGAAAAGAAAAGTAGCAGTTTTAAGCAAATAATGATAAATAACCAGCAATTAATTATAGAAAATGAGTAGGATGTGTTTATAAGTTAATTAATTTTGATTATTTTATGTGTTGCTCCTTACGTAATGTGTCCTATAACTAGAAGGAATAGAACAGTTCACAAACGTGAATCCACAGTTTGTATTGAGGCTCTATAGTTTTTTATGACATACTAGGAGTTAAATGAATTATTTTTATTAAATAGGCAAGCCTGCAATAATTTTAAACCGATGTGTCAGATATTTAGAAATACTGAATTTATTTGTTTTCAATAGAATTTTACATATGTATTTAACAAATCTTAAACCTGACATAAACGGAACATTTAAAATATGTATTCTAATCTTTGGAAAAAAAAGGACAAATACGCATTAAAACTAATTCATGAAGTTGGAAAATATGAGGTAAATTAAAAGTAAAAAAAAAAAAAAAAAAAAATTTTTTAAAAAACAAGCTTTTATTTAATTACGCTAAAAATAATAAAATTAACTTTTCTTTTAAAAATTTTTTTATTATCAACTTATAACGTCATTACACAATTTGATAGATATATGATAGATATTTAATTCGGGCCGCAACAAGAGGATAATGGGAGGGGGAGAGTGGGGTAAACACACACTGTGTAAGACTAAATTAACATTGTTGGACAAAGCAAAATTAATCTATTTATTAAAACTCTTTTCTTTTCTTTTTTGGCTTTTACTTAAATATTGTATTAAAGACGAAAAACACAAAAAAATTTTAAATCCGTAACTTTAAATGAATTTTTACAATCTTCGTACAGAATTTGGGCAATACTATTCTACAAACGGGAACAAAGTTTCGCACGAATATCTTTATAAATCATAATATTATTAAATGTTTAATTAAAAAATTGAGTATTTTTAAAAAAAAATCGTCAAAAAAAGTTTTGGTATTTTATTTTTTAAATGACTGATTCTAAACGAGAAAAGCATGTACTTTGTTAGTGTAGAATATCAATTCATTAACAGGACAAAAATTCCTACGGAATAACTTGAAATCATTCTCATGAAAACGCATCGATTTTGACTTATTTTAGAAATCCGTGAAAATAGAAAATATCATTATTTTGTAAAAGGAATTTTACCGTATCTTGGCGAAATAAATGACCGTTCCGATTTGGTTATTATTTTTTGTCTGAGTGTGATAGAAATAATTAGATAACTTTTTTAAAAACGTCGGAAAAAATCGGAACTTCTTCAAGATCAATCCGAAAATCCAATCGGTGGGATAAAATGCCAAAAGGGGTAAAACAGTTATGTGTTTTAAATTATCAAACATGCATTGTCATCCAAACTAAATGGGTATACAAAATCTCAGCTCAATTGGTTGAAGACATCAGCTTCAAATTTTAGGTGCAAGATTCCACCCGAACAAATTTCATTGCAAATTAAATAAAAGCTTGCAAAAAATTAAAGCACTTGAACTGTTAACTAAATTCAATTAACAACTGAAGACATATAGTTGGTGATAATTACCTTTAGGAAAAGTTAATACTTTCAGTTTTATCATCTCTTTAAATTGTGTTTCTTGTAAAAGCATTGAATATTTATAATTTAAAAATAAAAGCTATTTTAATTCATTTTATACACGCATTAAATATTTCGAGCATGAAATTAGATTGAAAATGTAAAATTAATAAAGTAAAAAAAAAAGCTATGAAAAGATATAGCAAACATAAGGGCGACGTTTCCCAGTTTAATCTTTCAAAAATATCTATTACAGAAAAAAAAAAAAAAAACTCCATGTACCAAATAAACGTAACATTCATTTTTGCTCCAGACATGAAAAAGGCTTAATAAAATTTTTGATATTGTAACATATTTTACTATTAAAGAACTTTAAGGAGACTGTAAAAATATGTTTTGTTTCTTATCAGTTTTATGTTTTAGAGGTATTATTGCAAGATTGTGTTATTTATACAACAGAAAAAAAGTGTTGAGAATCAAAACAAAAAGAATTCAAGAACTCGAAATATTTTTAAATGCTCCACAAAATAGTGAACATTTCTTGCAAAACTGTATTTCAATTTGAAGAATTTTTTTTTTCATTTTTTTCTAGTGTAACAAAGTAAAAAATTACTTACTTGAATGAATTGAAGATTTTTAAAAAATAAATTATCTTCAAGATACCTAGAACAATCATTTTCAAATCGATTATTTTTCATAAATATAATCTTAAATACGCAATTCCATTTTGAAATCAAAAACTATTTAAATGAAAGTTTTTTCAGCCCTTTTGTATTAAATCTTTCTTTACTTCATGGTTAAGAATTTTCCCTCCCCACAAAAAAAGTTAAAGAATATTTTAAAAAAATTCCCAGATTGTATGCTAAGAGTATTTGAAAAAGTTTAAACTCATTTTATTATTTCTGGAGCTGTACGAAAGTTAATTAAAATACGCACATTAATAATCCGTAGCTTCTATGATAAATTAATGATTGAAGTCTAGTACTATATTCAACGCCTACTTCTTCACAATCATCCATTTATCCCAAGATGTGTACTAAAGTTAGGATAATTAATGTGATTTGAGATTCACGAGTTGTTGTCAGAATAACCCCATATTATGTGAGCCTCAACAAACTGCCGTGTGATTCAAACAAAGATGTGTGCTATGAATCAGTCATCCCACCATGCAATATGAGGACGTCCTAATAAATTTCATGGAATAATCAAATGGAAGTACAGTCGGACCTCTATATAGCGAAGTTGCTAAATCCCGGAAAAAAGTTCGTTATATGTGGAAAATTCATTATATACAGAGGCTCATATTTTAATATACTTTACAAACCACATAAACGAATTTTAAATTTATAAAACCTGTATGTTAAAAAAGTTATTATTTACACCATTTTTAAATTAATCTATGTTTATTTTTCATATCTTACGCATTAAAAAAGAAGAATGAAAAATTGCCAAGAAAACAAGAAAAAAATGTCGAAGAATTCATTGTACTTTCAATAAGAAAATAAATATATACTAAAATTAATGAGTTTTAAGGAAAATTTATGATTTAAAGCATAGAAGTAATATTAAAAATACATTAATTTATAATTAGAGCACGGGGACAACTCCACTGCGGGTGAAAGAGGATTTCAAATATGTTTCTAGTGAACTGGACAGTGAGGGTTAAGGTTTGCACTTCTTGGATGAAACGTCCAGAACTGTGTTGCTCTCAGCGAGTTAGGATATAATAAACCAGTTGAAGATTTATGTTCACCATAAAATGTGTTAAAGAGAGAATAACTTGAAATTTTTTCAGAAATACATTAAAAAGAAGTGAGAGCAAAAATTGAATCAAAAATGAAAAAGTTCGTTACATAGAAAATACTATTCGCTATAGAGAGGTTATTTTACGAAGAAAATCGTGAAATGTTCAAGGTTCTAGGAAAACGTTCGCTGTATAGAAAAATTCGTAACATAGAGTTTCGACTGTGTTCTAATGGGTTCAATTCATGACGGACGCATGATAAAGAAAAACACACGTTCTCCATTGACTTCAAAACAGATAATAAACTAATTGCCCTTGTTATTCTTTTTGTAAAACTCAGACAAATTTTTAAAATTAATAATTGGGTAAAGATGTTTAAACTTTTTTTGAATTTCTTAATTTCAAAAGGTTTTTAAATATTAAAATCTTTTATTTTTAGTATACACTTTTAACCCTCCGTTAGGCGCCCTTCAAGAAGTTTCATCCATAGGCACAAGGCATCTCCCAGATACATCATTTCATACTTCCATTTGAAGATGATTTAATCATACTATAGCCGATATTAAATTATTGGCATGTTTTTCAGTGTTTGATATTGAAACTGTTTAATGTTTGTATTATCTTTAGTATTACCAATCTAACAATTTTTTTTATTGTTACTGAAATAATAGATAATAGACCAGTGGTTCTCAAACTTTCACTACTGGTGACCCAATTTCCAATCATAATTTTTCTTGGGACCGCCCCCCAAATAATAATGCATTGAATGCAATAATAATGCACTTTTTGTCACTAAAGCTACAATACGATCATAATTATAAACCGTACAAATTAACAAGTTAAGTATTAAATTCGGTATAAGTTACTCTTAAGTAATATATATTTTTATTATTATTATTTTTTTTACTTTTACTTTGATTCACTATAAAAGCGTGTTTTTCGTTTGTCTCTCTCTTACACTGTAACTTACTTTATAATTATTTTTACTATACACGATAAAAATCACAATTCAAGTGAATAAATTAATTAAGAGAAAATATACTTAACTTCATCCCATGACTTTTCAATTTTTCTTTGATAATTTAGGAAAAAGTCCAATAAAACTAAAAAAAAAACATTCCAAATGTGCGTACTCTTAATAAAGGACATGGATCACAGACACTTTTCGCTAACAATACAGGAACGTTATTTTTCAGCATAACTGTCATATTTTGTTCACGTTATTGTAATTTTCCTGTAGTTTGATGATCTATAAATAGCATTTAGAACTTTTTCTTCCTTGTGTCTTTTTGACAATGCAAAGTGCTAAATTTGTGGCTACTTAGTGTTCTGCGGAGTTCTTTAGGCAGTTTTTGAAAATTTCAATTCAACTCCAACGTTTCATATCTATCGTTTTTCTCATATTTACTTTCGCTATATTGATTAATATGCATTATTTCAGCAGGTTCTTCAATTGCTTGATCAGTTTCAACTTCCTTCAATAGAGATCAAAGATGCTCTTTTTTATATTCTGCTTATTTACATTTATAAACCATAATAAGTCGTACAACACAGCAATCCAAACCACAAAATTGTTCATGAGGGGGGGGAAAGTGCAGCATGTTCATAGAAAATATTTTTGAACAAAAGCGGTCGAGCAGGGAACTCAATCAAAACTAGTAACTTGATTGTAAAAAAAACGTTTGCCACTCTAAAAAAAAGAGGGATATTTGTGATAAATTCATTTTTGTTCACATTAAGACTGTCTAATAGGAGAATACTGTCAAGGTCACCGTTAAGATTAGCCGGTATCCCCTATACCGAAAATGTTAAATTGAGCCAATTTAGGAACCTGTTTCTCACAAACTGTTAAATATAAAAACTTCAAATTTTGTCTGTGTATTAATTAGGCTTTTTTATTTAAATAATGGAAAATATTTAAAATATATTGTTTATATACTTTTTTCAAAAAAATTCATCATAAAAGTATCGCTTTAAAATTTTTGAAATTGTCATTTTTTTACGATAACTGCTTTTCAGCAAAATATTTTGGTTAAATGTCAAAAAAGTAGCTCCATTATATATAGTTATATATTAGTTTTGTGCAGTACAAATTGCAAGTACTTTCATGCAGTATTTTCTGTGAAAAAAGGTACACACAGTTTGAAAACAATCATTTTGAGAAAATTGCATTTTTAGTGTAAAAAGGCACTTCAACACAGAAATAATGAATTACAATATGTATCTGCCATATTTTTTTAAACATTAGTATCTTCTTAATTTTTAAGCATAAAATAGGTCACAAAAAAGTCTTAAACTTTTCAGAAAATACATATATATTATTTTTCAGTTTTTGTTCAACGAGATTATTTTTAGCATTTTGCATAAATTTTCACGAATTATGTAACACTCTGGGAAAAGTTTTTAGCTTCAATGCATTGCAAATCTTAAATTTGACCCTATAACATCATTAATATAATGTAAACATGTATCAATATGTAAAAGTCATGATTTGGGAATGCGTGATTTTATGAAATTGCGAAAGGGTTTTTATGGATTTGTATGTTCACATGCAAACACAACTTCTAACCGTTTCAAAATTCAAAACTTGCTGTAAACTGTACAAGAGATTTCCAGAAAAGTCAAAAATAAAATGGTTTTTATGTTTTTAAACATGAAATTTGTGCATTTTTATGCATGTAACAAGCTTCTCACAACGACAAAAAGTATTGCAACATCTGAGTAATAATTAGTTATCATTTATTGTAATACCTTAGACTATTAAAGCTTAAAAACTTGTCGGAACGATAAATAAACATTAATATTTGCAACAAAATGAAATATTTAAAATATATTGTTTAGTTTTATCGAAAACATGTAACATAAAAATATCACTATGTATTTTAAAAAGGTTGAATTTTTTTTTGTCACGATATATGGATTTCAGTCAAATATTTTAGGAAAATTCCAAAAAATCTCACATAAATATATATAGTTACATATCAGTAACATGAGGGAAAAAATTCCATGTGCAAACATGCATTATTTTCTGAAAAAAAGATGCATTTAGTTTTAACAGCATCATTTTTGAAAATAATGAATTTTTACTATAACGTGTGACTTCATCAGAAAAATAATGAATTACAACATGTATTTGTCACATTTTATTAATCATTAGCATCTTTGTAATTTACTTTGCATAAAAAAGTAAACAAAAAAAGTTTTAAATTGTACAGAATAACATTTTTCAATTTTTTTTAACGAGATGATTTTTAGTATTACAATAAATTTTCTCAATTCCGTATCAATTTTTGATGAATTAGTAGCTTTCATGCTTTACAGCAGTGGTTCTCAAACTTTCACTACTGGCGCCCCCTTTTCAATCAGAATTTTTATCGCGCCCCCCCCCCTCTTATACATTAATAATGTACTGAATGCTATAATAATGCACTTTGACGCTAAAGCTACAATACGATCATAATTATAAACCGTACAAATTAACAAGATAAGTATTAAATTTTGTATATATCTTAATTTTTATATATATATATATATATATATATATATATATATATATATATATATATATATATATATATATATATATTGCTTTTAGTTCGATTCACTATAAAAGCGTATTTTTAGTTTGTTTTAAAACTATAATTTATTTTATAGTTATTTTGACTATACACTATAAAAATCACAATTCCAGTGTATAATTTTATTAAGAGAAAATATACTTAACTACTTTCAAGGACTTTTCAATTTTTCTTAGAAAATTTGAGAAAAATCCAATAAAACTAAAGAAAATGTTCCAAATGTGCGTGTCCTTATTAAAGGACATAAATCACAGACACTTTTCGTTAACAACACAGGAACGTTATTTTCCAGCTAAACTCAAATCAACTCAAACGTTTCATGTCTCACGATTTTCTGATACTTACTTTCGCTATATCTTGATTAATATGCATTATTTCAGTAGGTTCTTCAATTGCTTGATCAGTTTCAACTTCCTTTAATAGAGATCACAGATGCCCGTTTTTTTAATATTCTGCTTATTTATATATATAAACCATAATAAGTAGTACAACGCAGCAATCAAAACTACAAAATTACTCATGGGGAAAGTGTAGCATGGTCTAAAAAATAATTGTGTAAAACGTTCTTAATTATGCATTATATGTTTCAGAATACTCATGCTTATCCATATATCATAAAACTCTTTCACATGGAAAAAAGATGAAACAGAAATATATTATATATATTTACAACTTCCCTAAAAAAAGACCGAGATAACCATTCCAGTAAGTTCGAAGGTCAGCTAAAGTAATATTTTAGGTTAAAAGAAACGTAATAAAAAATCTCTCATCGTTTGATATCGTTATAAGAAACGTAAAAAAAATCTCTCATCGTTCTCATATTGACCGCAAAGCAAACAAAATATTTGTTTAATTTGGTTATAGGATCAAATACGGCTAATAAGCGTCTGAAGTGGAATCTTTTATTTTTGATGATCACCAGATGATAAAAATAAATTATATCAGTGTAAATGTGTATTTTTTATGTCAGAAAGCATTTTGTTTTACTTCATTCCAAAAAAATATTTTTTTAAACCTTTTATATTCAATATGCTCGCGCGCCCCTCGCAGATTTACCGCACCCCCCAGGGGGGAGCGCCCCACAGTTTGAGAAACACTGCTTTACAGATATAAAATCTTAATCTAAATCATCATAAATATAATGTGAAAATGTATCAATATGGTTTTTGTATGAATTTGAAATGGTATTTAAAAATACCTGATTATACGACATTTTGAAAGTTTTCGCTGGGTTTTTGTAAAGTTATCGTTAGGTTTTGTTGTTGCAGACAGTTTCTAAGTTTTAAACTTTAAAAATTACTTTAAACTGGACAAATGATTTCTAAAACAGCCAAAATAAAACTGTTTTTATGCTTGTAAACATGAAATTTATGTATTTTTATGCATGTAACAAGCTTCTCGTAAAAACAACAAGCATCACATTTGATGTGTCATCTCATACCTTTTTTTAGAAACTGTTACACGTAAATACTCAAATTTTTATTGTATGTCAATTAGACATTTATATTTATACTGAAGTGATTTTTTTTAAATATATTACTTAGTTTTTTCAAAGACAAACTGTTAGTTCACCAGCATTAATATTATGAATTTAATGAAAATTGTTATTTTTTGTTATATCTGCTTTCTATTTGGATGTTTTAAGAATAACATAAAAATGTCACTTCAATATACACAATTGCATTTAAGAAACATATTGTCTATGCATACAGGAAATTAACATATTTTTAAAAGTATAAATTTTAGAAAACAGAAATTTTTATAAAAAAATCTTACCTTATCAAAAAAAAATGTAGCCTATAATTTATTTTGAACGATAATGAAGTGTAAGATTTTTGATACCCCTTCAATTTTCATTGGTTTAATTTTTTTTACTATTGTTAAGATGAAAAGCAGGTATTTTACACATGCAATACTTTAACAACTATTACCTGTCCAGTATAAAAATTGGTAGCAATAATTTCACCTTCATTTCTGCCAGATCCCTCATTTTTAAGCTATTGAAATAATTTTATCACTATCATTTTTTTCAAAAATCATGCTTTCAATCCTCAGAAACAAGTTATTAAGTATTTAAAAGCATAAACATTTCGAAAAAAAGGAGAAATAATACACAACACAAAAAATTCTAATTACACAACAAAAAAAATTCACACAGGTTCCAAATTTCAAATTAAAAGCTAATATTTTCATCATATTTACAAAGAGGGCTCCCAAAGTACCTAAACAAACTAACAGCTAAACTTGCAGTTAAGCTTCATTTTTAATCTACAGTTAATTGTGTATGATTAAATGAAATTTTGTGGAGATTTTGCAATTTCTCAGATTTAAAAGGTCAATGTTCACACTTAATCTGTCAAAGTGGGCGTGGCGTGTGGCTGCTGATTATTTTTTAAAAGTCATTTTAAAATACTTCTAATTCATATAATGGCTTGCACGTTATATCATTGGAAAAATAATGATTTGGAAATTTTAGAAATATTATAAACTCAAAATTGATTTTCCAAAAGTTTTTATCCTACTGACTGATCTGAAGGAATAAACAGTTTTCTCATAATTAATTATTTCGTCAGTCTGTGTTGACTATGCTCCTCATACGACTGCTCCCATGTTAAAAGTGTATTCAAAATAAAAATAATAAAAATATCGAGTTCTAAAAAATAATTGAGTAAAACGTTTTTCATTATGCGTTATATGTTTCAGAATGCTAAAAAAAATGCATCTTGGCCAAATGACCCTTCAAAATGCTCAACATGATTATTAATATATTATAAAACTCGTTCAGATGGAGAAAAAGCAACCGAAAAATATTATTTACAACTTTCCTAAAAGAAAAAGAGACGGAGTGAAACTTACCAGTAAGTGTGAAGGTCAAATATATGATAATTAAAAGTAGTATTTTAGGGGTTAAAAGAAACGTAATAAAAAATCTCTCATCGTGGGATTACAGTAAAGCAAACAATATGTCTTTTTTATTGGGTTATAGGATCAAAGATAGCTAATGAGCGTTTGAAGTGGAATCTTTTATTTCTGATGATCACCAGATGATAAAAATAAATTATATCAGTATAAATGTGTTTTTTTAATATGTCAGTAAGCATTTTGTTTTACTTCATACCAAAAAATTATTTTTGAACCTCTTATTTTCAAGAGATTTAAAATACAATCAGAAACTTCAATTTAAAAAGAATAAAAGCATCCCAAATGTCGTTACGTATTACTATTTGTTTACATTTTGAGATATTTTGTTTATCACTCTTTACAAGTCATCTTACTCATCATTTGCCTCAAGAAGCATCAAATTTCCGCGTTTTCCACAACAAAATTTTTATAGTCAGCTTTCCTTGATCTATTGATAAGAGGAACAGTACTTCCTCTTCAAAGTTCTCGGATTTGTTTCTCTCTTTTTTATATATACATGGCGTTATACATTAGATATTCCTTCCATCCTGAATCGTAATGAATGAGGCATATGAGTGTTATGCTCACATCATATGAGTGTTATCACATCATGTGAGCATAACACTCATGAACACATGTGAGTCACATGTGTTCATGAGTGTTTTTCGCACATGACGTCTTCGATTGGCATCACTCATATTTGTCTTAATTCGCAGAAGAAAAACCATCTTAAATAACTTGCAAAATGCTTATTTCGAAGTTTTACTGTAGTATAAAACTGAAAGCTACTTTTCTTCTAGAAAAAAACATGAAAATTAATGAAACATTTTAAAGACAGTAAAATGTACGTCGTTGGGCACGCTGCATCTATCAGATGCAAGGACCCCTGCCATCCGATATAAAAAGCGGTTGACCACGCCCTTAACACTGATCCCTAGTGCGAGTGATGAAAAATAAATGGAAAATGTAGGGATACTCTCTCTCTCTCTTTCCCGCTCACCATATGGATGGGACACAAAATTTTTTTTTTGACTATGCATCTCAATATTCGCGTACCTAACGAAGGGTAAGCAAAATGCAAGTGTGCGACATTATTGTTAAGAACTATACACTTTTCAAAAGAAAATTTCTGCAAAGAGCAAAAGTTAACAACAAGGTGGCGAATAAACTGATTAGCAGCGTTTTTATTGAGTGACTATACCGTTACATGAGTTTTTTAAATGATTGACTAAAAACACGCACGTGGTTTTCCTTATCATGTAACTATGATGTCACATGAATTTAGCCCATGGTTTCTGTGCTAATATCCATTGGTTAGAACAATAAAAGGAGATTGAATGACCTATAAAGATGTTTGGTATAAAATGAAACCATTCCTTGGAGATAACTTTGAAAACGGAGTACCTTAAAACCCGGCGTATAACGGACACTTATAACGCAAAAGAGTAAAATCAAAATTTAGGGTGTGCGTTATAAGCCGGGCATAAATATGATAGCATCAGAAATAAAAATTGAGATGAGCACAAAATAGAGTTGATTGTTTCTTTAAAGGAAATGGCATACCGAATAAACTTAAATGGTTGTAATTATGTAGAAGTTTACTATTTTTTTCAAGTTTCTGAGATAATACCTCGGATAAAGACTTCAAAACCTATGGACATTACTTAAGCAGATTCAAGGATCCTTTGTAAAATGGGGGTGCTTGTTTTACGGCAAATATATCAATTTAAAAAAATGCAGCTTGAGAAAAAGAGTAGGTGCGCGTTATACGCCGTACTTTGCGGTAATTACAAAAAAAAAAAAACCTGAGCTCGTTTATAGAACGTACTGTGAATTGTTATTTTAACTGTTAAATCAAACAAATTTACAAACAAATTTAAGAAAGCTTAAAACGAATTATCTAAACATGAATCGAACTAAGTCAATTGAATATAATTACTGATTGAATGTAACATACTTCTAGAATTTCAGGGTTTGATACAATGTTAAAATGCCTCCTTTTTTGTAATAAAGTCTTTATTTACTTGTTTTATTTTACTTAAAAAAACTGTTCAATTTATAATCTCAACATTGCATTAAAAAATGTTGAAAATTATTTTAAAATATTTTTGATTTACAGTAAAATATTATGTCAAAAAGTATCTATTCTCTATTACCATTGCTTTTCAGTATTAATAATAAATAAAAATTGACATAATATTTTCGCAAAGATATATAATTCAAAGGAGTAAAGCGGATAATTATTAACTTTAAGTTTTTAAATAAAGCTTGACTAAATATACAAATTGTTATCACGTTTTTAATCGAAATTGAAAATGCGTTTAATATTTGACTCAATTCATTACCCAAATGCATTCGTTAGTAATTCATTATCAAAATATGATTAACACTATTTTCGTATTTCTTGTAAACTATATATTTTTGTATATGTATATTAAATGAAATGAAAATACTTTTCTTTAATATTATCTTGCTCACGGCAAATGTTTTCAATATAAAAACTAATGGATCATATTATATTATGAAAATATAAATAATATAGCTGCATATTATTAAATAACAAGAAGTGCACCTTTGATATAGAACGGAAAAAATCAGAATTCCTCATCGACGTAGCCAATTAGTATCGGACATTTAAACAAAATTGAAAGAGAAAAAGTTTATCTATCATTGTTGTTATATCCTAACAATTTATACTCTATATAATGACGAAAGTAACAAAATGTAATTATAAAATTTCACTTTTATAAAAAAAGGGACACGCATTTTTAAAATATTTCTTAGAAACTATAAATAAGATAAAAAACAGCGTTTATTTAAACTCTTCTGCTTGCCAACTGAAAAAAGAAAAATATAACTCTAAAGCGTCAGTTGGGGAATAATCCCACATTCTTTTCTTGACACAAGCTAATTGGTCTTTGAAGACTAATTGTGTGGTAAAGACAATATCATTTTCTCGTCAAAGTGAGAGAAACATAAAAAAAAACGTTTACATTATCTCAAAAATTGATTTGGGGGTTGTAAAAAAAAAGTTGAAAACTTTGTACGCAATATCATACTATTACATAGAAAAAAATAATTAAAATTCAGAAGCGCTTTATGCAATAATCATTTCATGCAAATTTCCACACAATATATCTTAGAGAAAATGCATATATAGATTTTAGTGATAGATATATATATATATATATATACATTATTCAAAATAGAGACTCACAATCTTTTTCTTCTGTAGATTATATTTCCTGTTCTTTATTTCTGATGCAACTCATAGACTCTATATAAACGCTCGCTTGTCCAATCAATCAGCTGAAATTCATGCAACAGATGTTAATATCAAAGATCATGTATTGATTTCTTTTTTTTTAAACTGAATCATATACAGCGATATTTAGCATAGCGCGGCAAAATACTGCATTATAGTAGTACTTATTTCTTTTGCTCTGGAATCAGAATGCTGGTAATTCTTCAAAAATAGTACACGAAAATATCACTGTAAAGGAAATATGAAAAACATCATGGAAAAAGGATATGATATGTAGATATATATATATGGTATATTATATATAACATAATAATATATATATATATATATACTTATTAAAGTATCACAAATTTATGAGAATATGAAAGATTGTCCCTACTTAGGACTTATTTCATTACTCCAGCTAGCTTCTGATATCTTGATCCGAGAAATCATACTTATTTAGATAGCGCTGATGGGTTGGCATCCAGTTACTTAAATGAAAACACGGGAATGATACTACAAATGATGGATACATCAAAGAAAAACATTAGACGTAACAACAAAAACCGGATTATCGAAATGAGCTTCTCACGCGCCTGTCACGTGATTCAAAAAGAGTTGAGATGGAAATAGCTGCAGATTCCCTTATAAGATCCGATACTGAACCCGCGGAGGTGGAAATTGAAAACATTTAGAGGGCACAGCGGATGTTGTTCAGCACGTCCTCTTCAACAGGCTTCATTCACTTAGAACTGAGGCTTCAAACGTACTTCAAACTAAAGATTGCATTCATGGATAAATAAGAATAAACTCATTAAATGTTTAAATATAGTTTGAACTATTTTTTCATCACTTATAAAAAGTGGAAAATAATTATAGATATATAAATGGCATATATAATAGGTCATCATAACTTCATATGATCATTTTTTATATTTTACTTATGTACATATATATAATCAATATATAAAATATGGTATGTATATACTTCGATATACTGAAAAATGATTTTATATCGTATTTATGTTATAATATATAAATATATATGATATAAAGGCATATAGATATATATATGGATATATTAAATTAGAAATCGATTTCCTCAACTTTGATGCAATAAATAGCGTAGAGGTACTTCTGCAATCTGGCATGTTTTATTCTTTACACTTTTGATTGTTCAGCTTTGATATTTATTATCATCCTACAAGATGACTACAAACATATCAAAGGTCAGGCAATAATCTCCTTATATTACATACATAAACTTTTATTTATTTGATCATATGTTTCTTTTGAATCTTTTCAATTGCGCGATATTATTATTTCTTTGGAAGAAAACAAACTGGCATTACTGGAAAATGATCATTTTTTCCTTAGATACACCTTTGAAAAATGATACTGTTATATAATATTGAAAATGACTTAATCCATCATTTCTTTAATATCCATTCTTGATCCCTGAAAGTACACATGTTTTAATATGTGTGACCACATGAAATCTTTGAACACTATAGATTCTTTATATGGTAAAGAGGGATGTCCAGGAATTGTATAAAATAAAACACTTCCATTGATTCGTATATACGATCTGAGTGCAATCATAATCACTTTAAAATCGTACTTAGCTTATTTGTCCTCAACTCACTAAATCACTTCATTTGAACCCAAATGGAGTAAATTTATTTCTTATCTGAATGCTTTCTTCTTCATACAGTACTTCCCACCTCAGTATATGGTAATCTGTAATCCTTCTTTTTGAGAATCCTTCATTTGTAAAATGTAATACTATGACTGCAATATTTCAAAACACAGCCCAAATTATCTAGAGGGAATGATGTAGAGAATTGATAGTATGGTCAAATGAGATCTTTTGTGGAAAACTTGATATCTTGAGCGCTTCTTAAATTATGCTACCTTTAAAAATAAACAAATCAAGATAGTGCTTCATTAGATGTTTTACAACCTTTCTATTTTTATGCATTTGAAAGTGTACTCAAAATTTATACTTACAAATATTAATTAATTAAATAAAATTATGATAAAATTAAAAAAACCAAGGAGAATTACTCCATCTCTGAGGATCTCCTTCTGGTCCTTCAATATCATCTCCCTGAGGCAATCCCGTGCTTCAAAGTGATCTCACCTTTATGCGCCCAGTTTGAGAATAATGCTAATGATAAAGTACTTCTTCAGCATCTGGTGTGATGCTGACCTTACTGCAGAAAACGGAAAGTGTAAAAGCACGCTTCAGCTTTTGGACTTCGCTAGAATACTTAATTAACGCCATTTTTAACTAATGACTCTATATAACATACATATGTTATATATATGTGTGGAGTATAATGTGTATATAAAGAAATGGTAAAGGTATATATATGATATGTATATATATAAAATATAAATATATATATATATATATATATGTAAAATATAGCTTCATATATAGATATGGTAAGAGACAGAGGAATATGGTATGGAAGTATAGATATATATATATATAGGTATTTATAATATCTTCTTAGGTTACTTAGATTTATTTCCACTGAATCTTTGAAGCACTCAGGGTATTATAATTCAAATGAACAAATCTTGGATCTGTCCATACAACGTAATAGATACAATATTATCGTAATAGATTTCTTTGATGTTCACATCTCAGGGCTTCGATTTCTTTAGCCATTAAATGATTTCTCTTTTATTTACTTCGCAATTTCCATTTCAAATCAAATCCAGATAATCATGGTGTTATTTGCCATACACCTGTGGCACTGAGTGCAATATCCGGTATATCTGGAAATGAACACATTGAGACACCAAACTTGTAGAAAGTGGCGGAACACACTATGACATCTCTGAGGTAAAAAATTGATATTGACGAATTGAGTGCACCCTAGTTAAGATACCATTCAAACTTTGAAGAGTGGTGATTTTTACTGCGGAAAACCAAACTGCAATTAGGTGAGATTTACATATATAGCACTTTTAGCACATACAAATATGGTAAAAGACTTTTAACTATGATACCAGATTAGTATAAATACGTTGTCATAAGATCGTATTTCAAAAAGAGATCTGGTGGTAACGTCGTATGACAACAGGCTGAAAACCTGCTAGCCTGAGCTTGCCGCTCTTCAGCGAGAAATGGCGAATAATCATGGATCTTCAAACAAGATTGACATATCTTCAACGACGTTTTAACCTGATGGTCGAGAAATCCATTTGTGGTGCTTCAGATACGCCCGCAGCGTGACAAGTGTGGCTGCAGAGTTCGGAATTGCTCACAGCATCGTTTCACGACTTTGGAGACAATTTCAAACTACAGGAACAGCTATCCGGGGTTCAGTAGTGGTCGTCCACGAGGAACCACACCCGCAGATGACCGGTACATTGTCTTACAGGCCAGAAGAAACAGGCGGCAGACAGCGGGAGAAATCGCCAGACACACGACACAGGCGACTGACGACCGATATCGCGTTTTACCGTGGCCAGAAGACTGCACGGTGGTGGTCTGTTTGCACGACGCCCTGTACGGTGTGTACCTTTAACGCCTGCCCATCGGAGAAGGCGTTCTCTGTGGTGCCGGGAACACCGGAATTGAGAGACAATGAATGGGGACGAGTACTCTTTACAGATGAGAGCAGATTCAGTTTGAGTAGCGATTCTCATCGCATACTCATCTGGAGAGAGCGGGAAGCCGCAATCATCCCTCGAACTTAATTGAAAGTGACAGGTATGGAGGTCGCAGTGTTCTCGTTTGGGGAGGCATAATGCTTATTAGTCGTACAGACCTTCACATCTTCGATGCAGGTTCAGTCAACGGGATCCCTAATTGTAACGAGATTCTTCTTCCATATGTGCGTCTTTTTAGAAGCGCTATGGGTCTGCAGTTCCTTTTCAAGGACGACAATGCACCATGTCATCGTACAGTAGCTGCCGAACAGCTCTTAGAGAGTGAGGATATTGAACGTATGGATTGGTCCGCACGATCTCCGGATCTCCATCCCATCGAGCATGTATGGGATTTTCTAGGCAGATGCTTGGCAGCTCGTACCTTACCACCAGTAACGATTCGGGAGCTTCGATTGGCGCTGCAAGACGAATGGGCAGCAATGCCTCAACAACTCATTGACACCCTCATTCTCAGACGCTGTGAAACCTGCCTAGCAGTCAGGGGAGATCATATGCCCTACTAAATCCGGATGTTTCTTGCTGGACACCCATCGCAGGGATGTTTCGGCCTTCAGTTGCATTGCGCTCCATGCTACTTTTTCAATAAAGCTTCTTTTTATCCCTCTGATTTCTCCTTTAGTAAGTGTTGCTTACATTACACATGTCCTTACGTATTGGGGATCTTACGGTATTAAATGTGTTGATTTGGAAAGCTTTTGTACAAAGTTATATTGAAAAAACCGTCTCGTCCTTAATTTATGCCCACCATTGTATTTCTATGTTATATTTATTTCATGTTAAAATTGTACCATTAACAAGCAATGCCACCCCTTACGTTATAATGGTGATTCAGTGAGAACATGGCGAAATCATGGCGATAGAGCCAAGTTGGCATCATTTTGGCGACCAAGTTGGTGAGTTCGGAACTCTCTGGATTCTTCTAGAAAGTAGTGAATCTCTCCATTCTCTCTATTAACGTCACGCTCGATGGCACGAGCGGTTATATTTCTTTAAGTTTCTGCCGTGCCTATAAATAGTTTTGTCAGCATCAACCAGACAGTCTGATTTTATTCGGCGAATAGTGAGGATTGTTTTGACTGACTCGGCTGTGCTAGTGAAAAATCTTTTAGTTACGTGTATTTTTTAAACACTGATGATTGTGTTTGATTGCTGTTGAAGGTGTGAAGACCTTCTTGGATTTACTCTGTGAATATTTCTGCTAAATCATGTATTTAAAGGATTGGAGTTTTGATAATAAATTCGCATTGCTCTTAAAGAACTGTTTATTTTCTTTGTGATTGTTTTGCATAAAATCCTCGAATCCGTATCTACGTAACAATATTCTCAAGTTAATTAAACGAAATCATACTCTCACATTTACTTGAGGGATACAGAATTTGGGATATTTCTGTGATCCAAGTTCCCGATAGAAATATGAAACACAAAGTTAATGTAAAACCGATAGATTTTGCACTTAGTCGTAATTCCGCAATCGTTGTATTACTGCTTTAAGCGTTGTCACTTTGCGAGTGTTTATTATTACAATGACAACTAAAATATTAGAATATCTCATCAATTCATCGACTGCAACTACATAAAGATGTCCAATCAACTGTTTTATCCCACTGAAAAAACTCGATATAGATAGGTCTGTGTGTGTGTGCAAGTATGTAAATTTATGTAGCTAATAGATATATAGTATAAATTAATGGATCCAAGAAAAGCTGGATAAACAACATTCTCAACCACAAAAATTAGTATTATACTTTTTTTGAAATAATTATAATGGACAACATCAATTAGAAAATAGTCTTGCATCAATAGTTATAAGCGGTTTCTATTTACAGACCAACACGAGAGCTTAAAAGATTGTTAAGGTACCCTACTTTCCTAAAATTAATGATTTGTCTTTTAAAAAATGACAAACTTTTTTTTATGATTATTTTATTTTATAAACCATCTTATTAGCATTATTAAAATATCATTTTTTATATTTCCCATTCATTAGAACACAAACTATAAGTGTTTTAGTAAAAGCGCAGATGTCAAAACGTTACATAAGATGTCAAACTTTAAAATGCGTTTTACTACTCGATATGTGTACAGAGCATCGGGATAGTTTATATAATTTTTTGTCAATTTTACCCATTTTTTCCCATTTTAGTATTAATAATATTTTCTTTTCTTAATTTTTAACCTTTTTTTCTTAAAATGTACTATAGAAGTCAAAAAACCATAAAAAAATGTTGTTCTCACCATTTTTTGAAAAAAAAGTTTTCAGATACCTTAAATTAGGGAAAACCCTAGAGTAGTAGACTTAGCGACAAAAGAAGGGCAAAGGGAAGGCTACCAGTAGCCTAAATGGTAGATATTGAAGTTATAAAATGTGTAACTAGGACAATAAAATTCCAATACGTTATCAGTAATAATGAGTTGCTATCCGTTAAGCCATTCAAAAAATGTAAAGATAAAAGTTCATTCAATGAATATTGTAGTTTACATTACCTGCAATTATAGATATTAAACTTTCTCATTATGCATTGTTATAGGTCTACTCGATTTTTAAGAAGCAATTATTGAGTTTTAAATAAACGCATTTATTCACAGAATTTTTACTAGTTAACTCTTTCTGACAACAAACTACTTGGAATTTAAATTTAATTATCAAATTTTAACGAGTTTTCGTGTTCTACTCCCTTAATGCTTTTTTTCTGCTTTTAGTGTTTGCAACGTGTTAATTAGCAATATGCTCTCAAATTAAAAGAAGTAGCCTCTTCTGATTATCAAAACGTTTTTGAATACTATGCACAAAGCCATTTCTTTATTTGTAAATACTTCCTGAAGCACGTTACAGTAGCCATTAAAATATCATTAGCATTAGTTAACAAGGGATAATGATAGTTACAGTCCAGTGCATTCGTTCTCTTGGGATCATTGTAACTTTGAACAGTTCTTTTTGCAAACTACTTCAAATAAAAATGCCATTACAAAATAAGAACAATAAATTCGAAGATTCGGGGAGTTAGTCATCATTAAGAGGCCCAATTATTTGTCTAGATTGTAATTTAGCTCCTCGACTTAATTATTCACTTTTAAATAAAAAATAAACTTCCATTAAAGATCGTGGAAAGCTGGCAGAATTTTATGCGGAGTGTTATTGGCCACGAAATTTGTTTCAAAAGAATTTATCTACAAGTCCATGTTGAAGTTTAAGGTAGCTGGTGATACACATATTGCTGGGAGCTTACATAATAAATTTGACATTTACTATATCAATCTTTCTTCCAGATAATGCACACACGAAAATCCAAATCATACGGAATTAGTAGATGTAATTTATGTCAGTTATTTTAATGTTTTCAGAAGAAATCTCTTAGGGATATATGCAGGCTTAAGAGTAAAAGCGAATTGATGGACAGTAAATAAATTATACCAATAAAAAATGAACTGCAAAAATTAATTTATCATACAAATGTAAGCAGCCAAATCAGAATAACGTGATTCAAGAAAATTTATACCTTTTTGTGAGTAATGATGAAGCATAATATGTTTATAAAATGAATCATAATATATTGGAAAATAAATACAAGCATTATTTGAAAACAAAATTAGTGAAATTTGGGCACTTATGGGGATGGTGGACATTTACACTGTCAAATTCAGGTCAAAATTGTGATTGTGATTTTAAATAGTAATAATATTCTTTATGTTTCGTAGAATAATTCTTTCAGAGTGTTTTTTCATTTTTAGTTAATAATTACTGATTTATTATATTTTAATTTACTGAAATAAATGTTTAAAATGGAATTTTGCTTAGCTCGTAAACTTTCCCTTTTCATTGTTGCGTAAAACGCTCCCTTGAGATTCAAATTACGTCATATATCTCTTAAATTTTCACAACGTATGAAAGGTGATGTAATTCACAAAAGTTGTGCATTGATTATCTAAAATATTTACCGGATCTTATTTTGTGTTCTTTTGAATAACTTGAATAACTGATAATAGGTGAAATGTTTCATATAGTACTAAACATTTATGTTTTTTTTTCTTCATCAAATTTTATTCTGAATTTAAATCCATGCAGAGATATATTTTTGTAGTTCATCTATTCGTAAAAACTAAAATTATGCACATATCTTAAAAAACTAAAGCGCAAGAAGCATTTTTAAAAATAATTTTAAAAAATTAATTTTTTTAAAAAAATCAGTTTATAATAGT